>JAJOOO010080102.1:0-19790 GCA_029582685.1 Solanum piurae
GAAATTAAAGAAGAAATCAGTTGAAAACCCATCTTCTAGATTGAGCTTCATCAAGGTCTTCAATGGAGTTTTTAGAGAATCTATTTTAGAGAGGGAAGGGTCAATCGAAGAATGGGGTCTAATTCTAGGCTTAGGGGTTTTTAACCAACTAAAATACCCTAAAATAGGTATAATAACCGTCTATAATAATTCCCCAAAGTATCCAAACTACCCTTCACTTAGTTGGACCTTTTAAACAAGTCAAACTCGATTTCTAAATTTCTGCATTTTCATCGCAGAACAAGTCCGCGACGCGGAGTTGTTCCCTGAAGATATTTGGAGTTAAATTTCAAGACAGTAGAGTTCGTGACACGACCGCGTCGCGAACTGAATTTTTGTTCCTTGGGGGAGCAAGTCCGCGACGCGCCATGGTTCCCACCAAGGGCAATTTGCAAGCTGCCCTGGCAGCTTGCTTGGCCAAGGTTGGGGTCCTTTTCGGGGTCCCTTAGGGTGGCCCCGGGGCGTCGTATTCGAACGTTTTGACCCTAAAGACATTTATTAAGACACTAGGGTCACCTCCACTGATTTTAGACTCAAAACAACACATAAAAACATGAACAACATACTAGAATGCACCAACACAAAAAGACTAGTTTTCGAACGTCTTGGTCGTCCCTTGACGTTTGACTTCCAAACTCTTTAAAACGGACTTAAAAGGCTATTCCTCATTATTTTAACAAGTTATTAATGCATAAAACCCATGTGAGGCTCTACTTTATCCTACTTCATTTTGAGGGGTGTTACAAAAGCCCACAAAATCTTGAAGATTCGGAAACTTGATCTTGACCTAGCTTCAATCTCCTTCTTCTTCTTCTACTTTCTAGAGAGAGACTATTTGAGAGGGGATTTGGGGTTTTCTTTTGGAAATTCAGAGAATGACTTAATTGAGTGATTTTAAGGGTCTAAAATCCTTATATAGGTTGTTTAACTCTAGGCAAAATGACACCACTTCAATCTAATTAAAACTGAAAAAGACCCATATGCCCTTAAAAATAACTGCCAGTCAAGAACCACTGACCCCGACCGACGGACCGTTGATGGACCTACGGTCCGTCCTGGTGGTCCCTCACTAAGTTCAGAGAGTTTTGGCCAAACTATGGTTGCTGGAACCACGGGGCGTTGATGGACCTACAACTTGTGGGTCCTGTCGTCACACTGACCTAGGGTTTTTCTTGAGGTGCCCAACCACGGACCCACCTATGGTCCATGGTCCCAACCACGGTTCATGGTTGGCCACAGTTGGTCAGCACCTGCAGTTTTCCCAAAAGCTATTATTTGCCTCATTTCGAATTCGGGGTATTACAACCTCAAAATCTGATATGGCCCTACATATCGGGGACTAAGGTTTCCTTTCTTTCCAAACCTCAATACACCCTCCATAGGTGAAACATTCAAGTAAACCCAATCATCAAGATTAAACTCAAGATCCCTTCTTCTAATATAGATATAAGACTTTTGTTGACTTTGAGCCATTTTCAACCTTTATTTAATAAGTCAAACTTTTTCCATAGACTCTTCAACCTACTCGGGCCGAATCAAAGCAACCTCACCGACTTCAAACCAACCTATAAGAGATCTACACCTCGTACTTTAAAGAGCCTCAAATGGAGCAATCTCAATACTTGAATGATAGCTATTATTATATGCAAACTCAATAAAAGGCAAGTGATCATCCCAATTACCCTTTAAGTAAATCACACAAGCTCTCAAAATATCTTCCAAAGTCTGAATGGTATGCTTGGCTTGTCCATCAGTCTGAGAATGAAAAACCATGCTAAGTTTTCACTTGAGTACCAAGACCCTTCTGAAATGACTTCCAAAATTAAGTACCTCGATCGAAGATAAATGATAAATTCACTCCATTCAACCTTAACATTTCTCTAATATAAAGATTGGCATAATCCTCCAATGATAATGAAGTCGTAATGGGAAGAAAGTGAACCGATTTCGTCATTTGGTCCACAATGACCCAAATTGAATCAAACTGTCGACGAGTGCAAGGTAAACCTATAATAAAATCTATATTCAAATATTTCCACTTCCATTTAGGAATATTAATTTCTTGAGCCAAACCACCCAACTTTCAATTGTTTACCATTCAGAAATTTAGCCAGAAATTCTACAATATCTTTATTCACCCTAATCCACCAATAAACCTCTCTCTAATCACATTATATCTTGGTGGCTCCCGAGTGAGTAGACTACCAAGAACATGGGCTTCAGTAAGAATCTAATTTCTCAACCCATCAACATTCAAAACGCATAACCGACCTTGATATCGAAGGACACCATCTCCCCCTTGGGAGAAAGCCTCAATGGATTTTTTGGAAACTTACTTCTTTAAGTCAACTAATACTGGATCAAGATCTTTTTTAGCCTTCACATCGGAAACTATGATGAATAACTACACCACCTTCATTGGAATCAACCAACCAAACACCCAATCGGGACAATCGATGAACATCTCAAACTAATTGTTTTTTATCATCCTCCACATGAGCAACACTTCCCATTGATAGTTGATTAAGAGCATCCCCCACCACAATGGCCTTACCAGGATGATAGAGGAAAGTCATGTCGTAATCCTTTAATAACTCATGCCACATACTTTAAGGAAGATTCAAATCCTTTTGAGTGAACACATACTTCAAACTCTTGTGGTTGGTAAAGACATCAACATGGACACATACAAATAATGCCTCCAATTATTTAAGGCAAAAACAATCGTCGCTAGTTCCAAATCATGGGTAAGATAGTTCTTTTCATGAATCTTAAGTTGCCTTGAAGCATAAGAAATAAATTTCCCATACTGCATCAAAACACAACCAAGACCAACCCGTGAAGAATTATAATAAACCACAAAAATATCTTATCCTTCCGGTAGTGTAAATATAAGAGCCGAAGTAAGTCTATCTTTCAATTCTTGGAAACTCTTCTCACAAGCTTACGGCCATAGGAATTTTACCTTCTTTTGGACCAATGTAGTTAAACGCGAAAAAATATAGGAAAATCCTTCCACAAACCTTCTATAATAACAAGCCAAAACAAAGAAACTCCATATTTCTTAAGTGGACAAAGGTCTAAGCCAATTCTTAACCACCTCTATTTTCATAGGATCGACTTGAATATTGATGTGCCATGAACTATTGACACATTTGATGCTCAAAACTAAAGATTAAGGCTCAAACTTAAGTAGTCTTATGTGGATAAGATGTGTTTTTTGTTTATTAAACAGGTAAAACACTTAGACGTGAAAGATAGAAAAAGTGAAGAAAGTAAAGTTGAATGAACCACCACAGAGCCCCAGATGGGCTGTGGTCATGATGATGAGCCGTACGAGGGCTCATGAAGTTGAGGCAGTGAAGAACAACAACTGATAAATTTCCAAGTGAAGACCAAAGAGCCCAAGACAGGTTGTGGTCCTCTTAACGGGCTGTTTGAGGGCTCGTGACAAATAGCCAGTGTGAAGGCTTTGGGAGCTAAGTGTTGGCTAAAGTTCAGGTGAACTTAAAAGAAGCGTGGTGAAGCACTCGAGCCGTAGTGATGTCCGTGAACAAAAGCAGGAAGATTCAATGAAGACTGAAAGTGGGACACAAGTTCACAGAGCTCTAGAAGTGTCGTCTAGCCTCAGACAAGCCGTTTAGTAAATCGTGAAGTTTGTCAGGAAAAAAGTCCCACACTGTCTAAGTGTGGGACGACGAGGGGTGTCACAGACCATCTAGGCCGTGATGAGCCATGATGGGGGTCGTGTAGTGTTGCGACAATTTAGTCCTACTTCGAATAGGACTCGTTTTTCACAGGCTATTTGAATTAATTAGGTTTATTTTTGAATATATCTCATCATTGTATGAATGAAGCGTAACTTTGAATATTTTTATCTTTGGTTTTTATCAAATATTTTTTAGATCAAGACTTCGAGATTGTGATTAAGTGTTTGAATCTCAATCTTTCATGTTAATTCACAATTATTGTAAGTGCTTTGTTTTATGCTCTCAATGAAAATTATTTCTTGTTCTCGTGAAAACATGAGTAGCTAAACACCAAACCTAGAGTTGTGGGAACCATGACGTCAATATAGCTATGAATTTGTAATACGAGTAAAGTACGATTGTTAATTGCACATGTCATTCTTACTTTCATTATTCAATCTTTATAATTAGTGCACGCATTAGAACTTTCCTATATTTACCACTTGTTTGAGAGAAAAGTTGTAATTAGGAAAAATTAAAATCAATCTATTAGTTTGTATTGAAATTCGAGTTCGAGAGAAGAGATTTTCAACAACAAACTTGCGAAGGAAAAACTGAAAACACTCTAAGACCAAGAGGAATAGAGTAAAAGTTGTCTAATAAGACTGAGAAGTGTTTAGATGCATTTAACTCTCTAAGACCAGGCGATATTAACAATCGATAAATACTTGTTTACAATTCAACACTAAAGTAAAGTCATGGGGAACACAACCTTGGTTTCATTTCTCAATTATCACAACTTTCAAGTTAAAATCTTGTTACTCTTGTTAACTTAAATACTGCGTTAAACATCAGTTACTTGAAATAACAACCAAACCCATATTTACATTCCACAATTACTTTCTGCTGGAAATAATATCAACAATTGGATAAACGAGTCAATAAAACTATTTCTATAAGCAAATTCTCTGTGGGATCGACCTCAACTCACGTTGAGTTCTATAAATTGACATCGATCATTTTCACTTCTTAATTGAAGTGTAATTTTGAACATAACAAATTTCGGCGCCGCTGCCGCGGAATTTTGATTCAAAAATATTTTATTTGCAATTATTCTGATTGTACTTATATTTCCTAATTTTACATATTTGCCTTTGTCTATGTCTTTGACAGGTTAGTTCACTAGTGTATGCCAAATACCAGAATTAAGGGAGCTCTATTGATTCCTTACGATCCGAAACATAGAAAAACTATCTCAAAGATGGCGAATGCCCAATAACTCAAAGCTTAGAGGAAGAGATTTGGACTTGATGCTAAGACCGCTGCTAGAGGTACTCAGCAGAATGTTGTGAATGACCTGCCTAGGGTGGTGAAGGAGCATGCAGAAGTGTAAGAAATAGCTCCTCCTCACATCCAATCATTAGCTTCAAGGGGTTAAAGGTAGCAGTAGGTGCACATGGTCTTTGAAGAAGACGATCTTGACCTGGATGAGGCTGGAGCTAAAAGAGTGATTAAGTTACCAATGCTACCTTTAGGAGTAAAATTAACTATCACCAGCACTATGATCCAACTATTGAACATGAAGGAGATCTTCGAAGAAGCTGCTAGGGATGACGCCAACCAACATTTGATGAACTTTATGGTAATTTGTAAGTCAGCGGAGATACCTCGAGTTAGACAAACTGCCATAAAATTAAGACTGTTCTTGTTGTTTCTCACAGAGGAGGCAACAGAGTGACCGAATAAGTTTCCACATTACTCAATTATGACATGGGCTTTTGATGCATTGGAGTATGATGAGTTTGGGGTTGATGTTTTCTCCTTATTTTATGAGCATTGCATTCATAGTGGGCTGATAGAGTTAGTTCATCCCTCTTTTGTTGTTTTGACAACGTCCTAGCTTGGAGTCGATAATTACTCTTTGGTTGATTGCATTGCATTGTAGGTTAGGTTGTTAGTTCCTCTCATGCTCTTTTAAAATCAATTTAAATATCATTCTAGGACGAATGGTCCCAAGGGGGAGATATTGTAACACCCCGTATCTGAAAAGTGGTAAGGAACCAAAATTTATGAATTTGCAGGTGCCACCCACGAGAACAAGAGACTGTCCGTAGGTGCACTTACGGACTGTAGGTGGGTTCCGTGGGTTGGTCACCCTGCCTAAGTTTAGAGGTACAAGACCACGACTCGACCTACAGACCGTAGGTTAAGCCACAGTCTGTGGTTGGGGTCTGTGGTTCGAGACCCCAAATCATGGTCTCAGATCCCAAACAACGGTCCACCAGGATGAGCCGTAGGTCAGAACACGGTCCATCGACTGGGGTCTGTGGATGGTCGTCAGTTATTTATTTTTAAGGTTAGTTGGGTCTTTTATGAATTAATTAATTACTATACTATGTCATTTTGCCTATATTTAGAACCCCTATATAAGGCTTTTTACCCCCTAAATTAGACCCATTTAATTCATTCTTCCTAAATCCAAAAAGAAAACCAACTCCTCTCAAATATTCTCTCTCTAGAACTTGAAGAAGATTCAGCTAGGGTTTGAAGCTAAGGATCCAAATTCTCCATTGAACACTAGTAATTGGATTCAAGGTATGATAGCTTTCATCCATAAGTTCCTTTCACCCATGGAGTCCCCAAATTCCTCTATTTCAAATGGTAGGATTCCCCAATTAGCTAGGGTTTTTCCTCAAACATCATGGGTTCTTTTGATTATTGATCTTAATGGTTTAATTATGTCTAAATATTCATGAATTGATGATTCACAATGCTTTTATGATGTTTCCCTATGAACCCATGTAAACCCCCATGTTTTCCAATTGTGATCTCATATAGTTGGGTTGTTAATTATGAAAGAGGAGTTTTATGATATAAAGCATGAAGTAATAGAATTTACTTGAATTTAAGATATAATCCCTATCTAATGTTAAAATTCTAGATTTGGTGATTGAAAGTAGCTTTGAACCTTGAAAGGGAAAAGTATGAGTTTATGCATATGATCTTATAAAACCTATGTAAATGTTTTAAGGTTGCTTTGAAAGTAAAGTGCCAATGATATTGATGTTTTCTTTTTGAAAGGTTATTCTCATAAAACACTTAAATCCACGATGTTAAAGTTTTTCTCACATAGAAAGGATTCTTAGATTGAAATGTTATTTTCACCTAATTGAATCAATGGATAAGAGCTATCCTAATAAACCAGATTGCATTGGCAAGATGACATGCCTTTCCATGAATAATGAGAATAAGTTAGAAAATACTATTCCGTGGGAATATTGCTTAGCATCGAGTGGATATTGACATTGAGATGGAAGATCTCCCATAAGTAGAGGCCAGGTTTCTAGAAGAAGTCTCATTATATCGAAGCTCTCTCGTGAGTAGAAGCAGGGTTTCTAGTAGAAATCTCTTTATCCCATAACTATGTTCCCCCATAGGATGATTAGCTACTGGATCCACTGAAGCTAGATGTCCATGGTTCTACCTTAGACAAGTAGAACAACCCTTTTTGGTGTGGGAGACACCGGGTGGTCTTGTTTTAGCTCACATGGTGTCTATGTCAGTTAAGGCTAATTCACCCACAACAAGTTGACTAATGAATTAAGGTTACTTAAAGAAGTATCTTATATATGCTCAAAGACTTAAAGATGATTTAGCTTGCATTCACCATGATGTTATTACTTATGTTTTCCAACTATTTCTATTATGACCTTTAAACTTGGCAAATTTCTTATCATGAAATGAAATGGCCTTTTCAGCATATTTTAAATGTTTTTTATGCATAGTTATCATACTTAGTGCTGTTTTGTACTAACGCATACTCTTGCCTACATTTCCCCCAAATGTAGGGTCCGACAGGCAGGGTTTCTATTCTAGTGGCTACAGCTTGGACTTTGATCTCTTTCTGAGGTTGGTGAGTCCTCATGGTTCAAGGACAATTTTTTTTATCATAGTTTCACTTTTGTATTTCCTTTTTGAGCATGATGCATAGGCTAGGCCCAACTTTCATTCGATTGTAACAGATGGCTATGTTGAGACATGGGTTAGACTTCCATTTTTCTTGTAAGATGTTTTGGACTTAAATATTGTTTTTACTCTTGATTGTTCTAATGCTTTATGTTATGAGGTCTAAGTAGCTTGTACGGAGTCCTTCGGGCTTCTATACGCCATGTTACATCTAGGGGGTCCCCTGGGTCATGACACAAAGCCCACAAATGCTTGAGGATTGGAGGATTGACCTTGTCCCTAGCTAGAACTCTTTCTTTTTCTTCTTCTTCAAGTTCTAGTGAGAGAAATATTTGGGAGGAAGCTTTTGGGTTTTTTTTGGGGTTCTTGAGAGAATGAATTAGATCCGGGAAAATTTGAGAATAAAATACTTATATACTCTTTTAGGTTAAGTGCCAAATGACGTAGTATTGCATTAAGAAAACAACGAAAATACATTAAAGACCTTAACCTAAAATTTGCAGCTTTTCATGCTGAAGCTCGCCAAGGGAACTTGGCGACTCGCCAAATGGACCCTTGGGTCGCCTAAATATATAGTAGCTCCCTCAAGGGGGCAGATCCAATAGGCGATGGGGTGGAGCACTGGGCTAAGAACCGACTGGAATGGCGAGCCCTGACTTAGCTCACCCAATTTTACAATGTCTAGGGCTCCCTAGGCTGTCCACTAGGCCATGGGGTTACTACTTGGCGGATCGCCAAGCAACTTTGGCGACCACACTACCTCGCCAAGTTGGCTTGGACAGAAAAAATGTTTTCCTTCAACAATTCCTTAGAACTCTTCGGCTGTTTCCCTCTTCCATGGCATGCCACCCCCATACACTTAGCCCTAGTTTAGATTGCTAGGTTCTCGGGTGTTACAAAAATTGGCCAAGTCCTCCAGCAAAGCCACCTAATAAGGAATCACCTGTGCTCGAGTTGAAATGTCTGTCGGGCCACTTGAGGTATATTTTTTTGGGTGCTAATGATATGTATCCAGTTATTTTAGCTGCTAATCTTAACACTAAATAGGTGCAAGAAGTAGTGAAAGTCTTGATAATGTTCAGAAAGTCAATTGGTTGGACCATAGGTGAAATCATTTGAATACCTCCGGGTATTTGCATCTTCAAAATCCAGCTTGAGGAACATTGTAGCGCAAGTATATAGCACCAGCGGAGGTTGAATCAATAGATGCAAGAGGTGGTAAAAAAGGACATTATTAAGTGGTTTGATGCGGGGGTGGTGTACCCCATTTTGGATAGTCATTGGGTTAGCCCAGTGCAGTGTGTGCCCAAAAAGGGCGGTATGGCAGTGGTCGCAATTACGAAGAATGAGCTGATTTCACAGAGACCAGTTACAGGTTGGCGAGTGTTAATGGACTATAGAAAGTTGAACAAGTGGACCTTGAAATACCATTTTCCAATGCCATTTCTGGACCAAATGCTTGATAGGTTGGCCGGTAAAGGTTCCTACTGCTTCTTAGATGGATACTCTGGTTACAATCAGATATCAATTGCTCTAGAAGATCAGGATAAAACCACTTTCACATGTCTTTATGATACATTTGCATTCAAACACATTATGTTTGGATTGTGTAATGCACCAACAACTTTTCAAAGGTGTATGATGTCCATCTTTTCGAACATGGTAGAGGACACTTTGGAAGTGTTCATAGATGTTTTCTCTGTGGTAGATTACACTATTGATGACTATTTATTAAATATTAGCAGGGCACTACGGAGATAAGAGGAGGCTAACTTTGTGCTAAACTGGGAGAAAAGCCACTTCATGGCCAAGGAAGGCATAGTCCTAAGCCATAAGGTGTCACAGAAAGGGTTGGAGGTAGACAAAGCAGAGATTGAGGGGATCGAAAAGTTTCCCCACCTATCTTTGTAAAAGGAATTCGGAGTTTTCTATGTCATCCAGTGTTTTATCGGCGCTTCATCAAAGATTTCTCAAATATTGCACACCCTTTGTGTAAGTTGCTAGAGATAGAGTTGAAGTTCATTTTTTATGAAGCATGCACAAAAGATTTTGAGTGCCATTTCAGGTAATGTGTAATGCGAGTTGTACTGCCTTGGGAGTTGTGCTAGGGAAAAAGCAAAAAAAGTTCTTTCATCCGATCTACTATGCTAGCAAGGCGTTGAATGGAGCGCAACTAAATTACACTGTAATTGAGTAGGAACTGCTTGCAGTAGTTTATGCCTTTGATAAGTTCAGGTCATATTTTCCAGGTACTAGAGTGGTGATTCACAATGACCATATAGCACTACGCTACTTAGTGGCAAAGAAATATGCAAACCCGAGATTGATAAGATGGGTGTTGTTACTTTAAGAGTTTGACTTTGAAGTTAAAGATAGAAGGGGTTATGAGAATCAGGTGACGGATCACCTGTCCAGGTTGGAGGCAAAGAAGAAGGAAGAAGATGAGTTAGACATTGATTAGTCATTCCCAGATGAGTAGGTGTTAGCTGATACTATTAATCTCATTCCTTGGTTTGCTGACTTTTCTAATTATCTTATAAATGAGTTGATACTCTAAGGGTTAACATTTCAACAAAGGAAGAAATTCCTACATGTCGTGGGTAAGTATTTCAAGGATGAATCATATTTATACAGAGTGTGTGTTGATAACATCATTAGGTGATGTGTACCTGAAGCTAAAATGCTTAGTATCCTAGAAGCCTATTACTCCTCTCCGATACGTGGTCACCATGGGAGTGCACACACTGCCCACTAGGTGTTCCAAAGTGGATATTACTAGCATATAATCCATCAGGATTTGTTCGACTTGGTTAAAGGCTGTGATGTGTGTCAACGGCAAGGATTTATCTCTCGTCATCATGAGCTACAAATGACACTTATTGTAGAGGTTGAATTGTTTGAAGTTTGTGGGATTTACTTCATGGGACAATTTTTGAGCTCCTATGGAAAGAAGTATATATTGGTGGTAGTGGATTATGTTTTTAAGTGGGTTGAGGCTGTAGCCTTGGATGAAGATGATGGTAAGAGTGTTACATGTTTCCTAAAGAAGAACATCTTTTCCAGATTTGGCACAACTAGAACCATTATCAGTTATGGAGGCTCGCATTTCCGTAATAAAGTATTCATCACACTTTTAGCCAAATATGGGGTGAATTATCACAAATTAGTGACAACTTATCATCCGCAAACAAGTAGTCAAGTAGGAATGTCAAATAGGGAAATCAAACCAATATTGGCGAAGACAGTGAATGCCAATAGAACAGATTGAGCGAGGAAGGAAGATGATACTCTATGTGAATATCAAACAGCTTTCAAAACACCCATTGGTATATCACAATATCAGGTAGTGTTTGGAAAGGCATGGCATTTTCCTGTAGAACTGGAGCATAAGACTTTTTGGTCACTGAAGAAGTTAAACTTGAGTTGGTATGAAGTAGTGAACCTGAGATTAGATCAAATCAATGAACTGGATGAATTCCGTTTGAAAGCTCATGAGCGATTTATGCTTTATAAATAAAGGATGAAGAAGTATCATGATATGCATATTGAGAAGAGCACTCTCAGCCCTGGTGACTTGGTGCTACTTTTCAACTCAACATTACGCCTATTTCCAAGTAAACTGAGATCCTAATGGGCAGGAACATTCAAAGTCACTCAAGTGTTTCATTTGGGAGCTTTTAAACTCGAGAATGCAAAAGGGGAGAGATTCAACGCAAATGGCTAGTAAGTAAAAGCATACTTGGGAGTCACGAAGGAGGTAAAGATAGTTGAAGAGTGCAAGTTTGATAAATTCTGAGTAATCAAGTAAGTTGTGTCACGCCGTGACATTACATTGTACGCTACTTGGGAGGAAACCCATGATTGTAATTGTAATAAATAGTTTACATTGTTGCATAATTTCATTAATTTTTTAGTGGCACAGTATGTGCAGGAAAGGTTGGGAAAGGTGGAGCTAAGTGAAAGCCTGAGAGTTTTTAACGGGACCTCTAACGGGTCGTGGTGAGCCTCACGGGTAACTTCACGTACCATGAAGGCCCATGCCAAAAACATAAGCCCACAGTAAAATGAATAAAATGGATCACAGAAGGGTTTACGGTTCGTTTGACCTTAGATGATTTGTTTAGCCTCTCGTGAACCTACATGTAAGTTTTTTTCCCAAGTACTATTCATGGGCACTTACCGGGCCATGGTGATCTTAACGAGCAGCTTCACGTCCCACCACGGTGTAACATTCCGGAAAAAATAGTAATACTAAGCTAGAGCCTAAGGTGTAAATTGGTAGCCTAATTGGGGTTTAACAAAAAGGTTAGAGTCGTAAAATAACCTCTGGTACTTGATATCAGTGTTTTTGGGTGTTGACGTCAAGGTATGACCCTTCCAAGGACCAACCAAGGGTCCTTGAGGAGGAACTTGAGACAGCCCAAAAAGCTGTCAAAAGGCAGCCTACCCACGAGGGCATCCACGATCTGTGGATGGACCCATGCCCCGTAGGTGGGGGCCGTGGGTCAAGGTTATACCTTCCCCTATTTTCCTAGTCCCAGTCCATCACCCACGTTTGACCAGTACAGTCCGTGGAACCATCCACGGTCCGTGGGTGAGGTCTTGTGGGTGAACACAGTTTTAGTCATTTAGGTTTTAAGTTGGGGGTTAAGGGAGGGGCTTAGGGTTAATTAATTAATTAAGTAGGGTCATTTAACACTAATTAAACTACCTATATAAACCTAATAGACCTATAAACTAAGTCTTTTAATTCATTCTTTCAAGACCCCAAAATAAACTCATTCCCTCCCAAATATTTTTCTCACTAAAACCTCCATTGAAGAAGAAGAAGAAGTCAAAATCTAGGGATCACAGACAGATATTTCCACTCAATTTAATGAGGAATCTTCATAAGTTAAGGTAGCTTTTCATCTATGGGTAGCCTTCACCCATAGAGTCCCTTCAAAACTTGATTTCAAAGCTTCCAATTTCCCCCAAAGCTAGGGTTTCAATCTAAGTCCTGGGTTCTCTTTCAAAGCATTTTCAATGGTTGATTTATGATGGATTATGATGAAATTGATGATTTCTTGTTTATTTATGATGAAATACCCTCCCCCCAAGAACCCATGAATCCCCCATACTACTAAATTGTGATTTCATGATGTGGGTTGATTCATTATAGAAGCATGTCAATTGATTATGTCTATATGGATTGATTTTATTGAATCATGATATTATCCATATCTAATGTATTAATTATATATGTTTGGGTCGATTGTGATTCATGGTCCTTGAAGGGAAAATTATGAGGGTTTATACATGTTTATGAGAATTGTGTATGAACTTATGATTCACTAAGAGGGTGAATATTTTATGACTGTGGCGTAATTGTGGTATTGTTGACAGATTATTTTCCCCATACCCTTACACATGACTATGCATGAAATGTCTATGATTATGATAATGTTGTTTTGTTTATTGAAAGACAATTCGCATGAACACACTATGAACATGATGTGAAAAGTTCACTCACATATTAATGATTCTAAGGTTGAAAGATCATTTTCACCTAATGAATCTATGATCTATCATGATACCATGTTGGTTTGAATGTTTGGGCATTCTTTCATGAACATGAACTTAAGTTACAACTTAACATGAATATTAAAGGGAATTATGCTTAACACAGAGTGGATATGAATATGAGATGGAAGATTTTACGCCAGTTAGTCTGGCTGCCCAATGGGTTCCTTTTACGCCAGTCAGTCTGGGTTTCCAAAACAATTATCTCATGAGATGGAAACCTTTTACCTCAAGTTAGTCCGGGTTTCTAGTAGTAATCTCTTTATCCCATAAATATGTGCCCATATAGGTCTTTAGCGAGTGGATCCACCTAAGCTAATAAACTAGTTCTACCTTAGGCAAGTAGGACACCTCTTTTCGGTGTGGTGCAGTACACCGGATTCCATGTAGCTCACATGGTCTATGTCGGTTAAGGCTATTTCCCTACATGACAAGAATATGAATTATGATATGAACATGAACATGAACTATACTTGTGACTTCTCAATTAGCTTTACTTAGCGTTAGTGGGGGTATGGGACGTCACTTATACATTGCACAAGTAGACTTTGAAAGGGGTTATAGTGTGGTTTCCTTATGCTATGAAGATATGTGAATTTATGGATGTATGATATGGATGGTTGCTAAGAGTGACTTTACTTGCTACAAGCTATGAACATAATGTTTCCTTGTCTATGAGTATTGGCTATGGATGAGTTCAAGGTATGATATGCATGATTATGGTGACCTAAAAGTGGTACTTAGTATTAGATAGGATTATGGGATCTTGTCTATGCATTCCACAAGTATAGCTTAGGGTTGCTTATGAAATGGTTTGACTTATGTATTTACACTATTGTGCATAAGGATTCTTAAAGTTGATAGAGAGCATGGTTTCACCTAAATTTTCCCTTTTAGCATGTTTTAAGGATTTTTATGCATGGCTTCAATACTTAGTGCAATTATGTGCTAACCCATATTTTCTACATTTTTCTATAAGTGTAGGGCCCGGTTGTTGAGGTGTTCTTCCTTCTTGATTACAAAACTTGGATAGACCCATATGGGAGTTTGTGGAAGAGGTTTGCAAGATACTTGACATTATGGGAGTGACTTTGGTGGAAAAAGCAGAACTAGCCGCCTACCAATTGAAGAGTGTTGCTCAAGTTTTGTATAAAAAATGGAAAGATAGTAGGCTGGTAGGAACGGATCCCATTGAATGGGAAGTGTTCAAATCCACATTTACTGCTAGATACATTCCCCAGGAATTGAGGGAAGCTAAGGCTGAGGAATTCATCAACCTTCGTCAAGGGAACATGAGTGTGAAAGACTATTCACTCAAATTAATTCAATTGTCCAAGTATGCTCCATCTTTAGTGTCAAATCCAAGGGATGAAATGAGTAGGTTCTTGACCGGGGGTGTCCGACTTGATTGAATAAGAATGTCGTGCGGCAATGCTCCATGATAATATAGATATCTCACATTTGATGGTGTATGCTCAACGAGTTGAGGAGTCAAGATTTAGGAAGAATAATAGGGAGGTGAAGAGAGCAAGGACCGATGATGGGAATTTTTCTGAAGGTAAGTTTGAGGGTCAAGGTCGACTAAGGTTAAAGAGAAGGTTTTCCAAACAACCCTCCTCTAGAGCTATAACGGTCAACAAAGATAGGGTGTCTAACCCTAAGCCTCAAGGAGGCAATAGTGGTGGATCTTCTATGGTGATGCCTACTTGTTCCAAGTGCGGCAAGCAACATGATGGTAAGTGCCTAGTTGGGATGGATGGTTTCTATAGTTGTGGGAAGAGCGGTCATATGATGAGATATTGTCCCATGCTAAAGGCTTAAGGAAGAGAGGGCAAACAAGTCCCTCCTAGCGGTTCAAATTCTGATGCTCCGAAGAAAAACTGCTTTTATGCTCTTCAATCCCGAGGTGACCAAGAGAGCTCCCTGGATGTAGTGACCGGTATGTTACAAGTATTTTCTATTGATGTATATGCATTATTAGATTCTGGCGCCACCTTGTCCTTTGTGACACTTTTTGTGGCCATGAAATTTGAAATACTCCCCGAAGTGTTAATAGAGCCTTTTTTGGTTTCTACCCCGGTCGGTGACTCGGTGGTGGAAAAAAGTGTCTATAGGAGTTGTCCTATTTCTTTGTCCCATAAAGTTACCTTGGTGGATTTGGTGGAGTTAGACATGTTAGATTTTGGGTATGGATTGGTTGCATGCATGTTATGCCTCTATTGATTGTTGGACTCGGGTAGTAGAGTTTCAATTCCCAAATGAGTCTACTCTAGAGTGGAAGGTGGGAAACTCTATCCCTAGAGGTCAATTTGTCTCTTGTCTCAAAGCTAGGAAAATGATCTCCAAAGGGTGTATTTACCATCTTGTTAGGGTTATGGATGATGAGTCTGAAACCCCTACTCTAGAGTCGGTTCAAGTAGTGAATGAGTTTCCAGAAGTTTTTCCCGATGATTTTTCTGGTATTCCGCCTGAGTGGGAAATAGACTTTGGTATTGATCTACTACCAGATACACAACCTATATCCATTCCTCCTTATAGAATTACCACGGCCGAGTTGAAGAAGTTAAATGAGCAATTAAAGGATTTACTAGAGAAGGGTTTTATTCAACCGAGGATCTCTCCATGGGGTGCTCCAATATTGTTTCTTAGAAAGAAGGATGGGTCCCTTAGAATGTGTATTGACTACTGCCAATTGAACAAGGTGACCATAAAGAATAAGTATCCCCTTCCTAGAATTGATGACTTGTTTGACCAATTTCAAGGGGCTAGTTACTTTTCAAACATTGATTTACGTTCGGACTATCACTAACTAAGGGTGAGAGGGGTTGACATTCCCAAGATGGCCTTTCGAACAAGATATGGTCACTATGAGTTCCTAGTAATGTCCTTTGGTCTAACTAATTCCCCGGCAGCATTTATTGACCTAATAATTAGAGTGTTTAGACACTACCTTGATATGTTTGTGATCGTGTTTATTGATGATATTTTGATCTATTCAAGGAGTGAAAATGAGCTGATGAATCATTTGAGGATTGTATTGCAAGTCTTAAAGACCACCAATTGTATGCAAAGTTTAGTAAATGTGAGTTTTGGCTAAGGTTCGTAGCCTTCCTTGGTCATATTGTGTCGAGCAAGGGTATTGAGGTAGATCCTAAGAAGATGGATGCGGTCAAGGGTTGGCCTAGACCTCTAACTCCTACTGATATTAGAAGCTTTTTGGGTTTGGCCAGTTACTATAAGAGGTTTGTTGAGGGTTTTTCCTCCATTTCTTCTCCGTTGATGGCTTTGACTTAAAAGAAATCTAAGTTTGTATGGTCAGAGGCTTGTAACAAAAGCTTCCAAGAGTTGAAAGATAGACTTACTTCCGCTCCGGTGTTGACCTTATCGGAGGGTACCGATGGCTTTGTTGTGTATTGTGACGCCTCTCGAGTGGGTTTGGGATGTGTCCTTAGGCAACATGGTAAAGTGATTTCTTATGCTTCAAGGCAACTCAAGGTCCATGAAAAGAATTATACAACCCATGATCTCGAATTAGCGTCCATGGTATTTTCCTTGAAAATATGGACGCATTATTTATATGGGGTTCATGTTGATGTGTTCACCGATCACAAGAGTCTTCAATATGTGTTTACCCAGAAAGACTTGAATCTCCGACAAAGAAGGTGGTTAGAACTTTTTAAGGATTATGACATGAGCGTCAATGTGTAGTGTGGCTCATGTAGAGGATGAAAAGAAAGAATTGGTTCGTGATGCGCATAGGTTGGCCCGACTTGGTGTTCAACTAGTGGATTCTACCAAGGATGGTGTCATGGTCCATAATGGTTCTGAATCATCCTTTGTGATGGACGTGAAGTCTAAACAAGACCTTGATCCCATATTAGTTGAGTTGAAAGAATCGGTACTCAATAAGTCTGTTGCGGCTTTCTCCCAAGGGGGAGATGGTGTGCTTAAGTACCAAGTTCGGTTATGTGTTCCGAATGTTGATGGCTTGAGACAAAAAATTCTAGAAGAAGACCGGGTGCCACCAAAATGTACCGTGATCTACGGGAAGTCTATTGGTGGAATTATATGAAGAAGGATATAGCGGGTTTTGTAGCCATGTGTCCGAATTGTCAACAAGTTAAGGCCAAGCACCAAAGGCCGAGAGGCTTGTCAAAAGATATGGATATTCCCACTTGGAAGTGGGAGGATGTGAATATGGATTTTATTCTGGGTTTGCCTCATACTTGAAGGCAACATTATTCTATTTGGGTCATTGTGGATAGAATGACAAAATCCGCCCACTTTATTCCCGTCAAGGTTTCCATTTTGGCGGAAGACTATGCCAAATTATACATTAATGAGATAGTGAAGTTGGATGGGGTTCCCTTATTTATTATTTCGGATCGGGGTACTCAATTTACTTCACACTTTTGGAAGGCATTCAAAAAAGGGCTGGGTACTAAGGTCAAGCTTAGCACGACTTTTCACCCTCAAACGGATGGTCAGGCGGAATGCACCATCCAAACCTTAGGGGATATGTTGAGGCTGTGTGGTATAGACTTCAAAGGTAATTGGGATGACCATCAACCGTTAGTAGAGTTTTCCTACAACAATAGTTACCACTCAAGTATTGCCATGGCTCCTTTTGAACCCCTGTATAGTAGGAGATGTAGGTCTCTGGTTGGTTGGTTTGAAGTAGGTGAAATTGCTCTAATTGGTCCCGAATTAGATTATGACGCCATTGAGAAAGTCCAACTCATTAGAGAGAGGTTGAGGATGGTCCAAAGTCGGCAAAAGTCTTATGGCGATGTTAGAAGGAGGGATCTAGAATTTGACGTTGATGATTGGGTCTATTTGAAAATCTCACCTATAAAAGGTGTGATGAGGTTTGGCAAGAAAGGGAAACTTAGTCCCCGGTATGTAGGCCCATACCAAATTTTGAAGAGTGTTGGAAAAGTTGTCTGTGAGTTAAACTTGCCAAATAAGTTGGCCCCGGTTTACCCGGTATATCATGTTTCTATGCTTTAGAAGTGTATTGGTGATCCGGTATCCATCATTCCCTTTGAAGGGTTGGGAGTTTATGAGAGCCTTTCATATGAAGAAGCTTCGGTAGAAATATTAGACCGGCAAGTTTAAAGGTTGAGAAACAAGGAAATAGCTTTTGTGATGGTTTTATGGAGGAATCATTTAGTTGAGAGTGCTACGTGGGAGGCTGAGGCCGATACGAAGTCCCGTTATCCTCATGTTTTTCCTTCTACTTCTATCCAAGCTTGAGGTAAGTAATTCCTCTTGAGTATGGTGTTTTGGGAGTCATGTGTGCTATATGTGTTCTTTATGATTTGCTTATGATATGCATGTTCTTGAGAAAATTTATGTTTAGTATAAAAAATGATTTTTTCATGAGTTATATGTTCCTCATGTTGATTGTGCATTTCAGTATAATGATGGCATATTTGACTTTATGAGGTGATTTGATGAACATGTTTCGTTATGTTTTGATGAAATGGCATATTTGCTCAATAATGATTATGTTGAGCTTGCTTTTAGTTTGAGAAGGTAGTTCCTCCTATGAACATTAGAATTTATTGAGTTTCATGCATATTGGGTTGTTAGATGTAGTTCCTACTCCCTTGTATTGAATTGATTATGTGTTGACATGGAGTTGATGTTTCCTCCTTTGAATTGTGCATTATTTTGATGTTTCATGCATGATGGGCTGCTAGTCTTGAGTTTTTAATCTGGTAAGGTATCTAGATCATCATTCGAGGATGAATGTCCCCAAGGGAGAGATAATGTAACATTACGAAAAAATTAGTAAAACTAAGCTACAGCCTAAGGTGTAAACTAGTAGCCTAATTGGGATTTAACGAAAAAGTTAGAGTCGTAAAATAACCTTCGGTACTTGATTTAAGTGTGTTTGGGTGTAGACGTAAAGGTATGACCCCCTCAAGGACCAACCAAAGGTCCTTGAGGAGGACCTTCAGACATCCCAAAAAGCTGTTAAAAGGCAGCCATCACCCACGTTTGACCAGTACAGTCCGTGGACCCACCCACGGTCCGTGGGTGAGGTCTCGTGGGTGAACACAATTTTGGTCATTTAGTTTTTAAGTTGGAGGTTAAGGGAGGGGCTTAGGGTTAAATAATTAAGTAGGGTCATTTAACACTAATTAAACTACCTATATAAACCTAATAGACCTCTAAACTAAGTCTTTTAATTCATTCTTTCAAGACCCCAAAATAAACTCATTCCCTCCCAAATATTTCTCTCACTAAAACCTCCATTGAAGAAGAAGAAGAAGTCAAGGTATAGGGTTCAAGGACTGATTTTTCCACTCAATTTCATGAGGAATCTTCATAAAGTATGGTGACTTTTCATCTATGGGTATCCTTCACCCATATAGTCCCTTCAAAACTTGATTTTGAAGCTTTCCATTTCCCCAAAAGCTAGGGTTTCAATCTAACTCATGGGTTCTCTTTCAAATTGTTTTCAATGGTTGATTTATGATGGATTATGATTGAATTGATAATTTATTGTTGATTTGTCATGAAATT
>JAJOOO010080104.1:0-40853 GCA_029582685.1 Solanum piurae
TGAGTTGAGATGAGAATACTTAGTAGCAATCCTTATCCCTAAATAAATGAATGTTGGGTTAGGATGAGTACTCCTTCGTGAGTTGAGATGAGAGTTCTTAGTAGCAATCCTTATCCCTAAAGGAATGAATGAAATGAATGTCTAACTCCGTGGGGGAGTAATATCTAGAACCGAGAGGATATGAAGATGGGTGGATGCTCCTTCGTTAGTTGAGATGTGAGTATTTAGTAGCAACCCTTAAGATGGGTGCCCCTTCGTTAGTTGAGATGTGGGTACTTAGATGCAATCCTTCTATTCCTTAACTATGTTCCCACATAGGACTATCTAGTGGTCTCTACCACGTATAGGCTAAAAAGATGACCCTACCTTAGGCAACTGGGGATCCCTCATCCGGTAAGGGTTACTATCGGGATTCCATGTCAAGCTCCATGGTCTATGTCGGTTAAGGCGTTTACCCCACATTAATGAATGAATGAACTAGGGTCTCTTAAGGGTGTACTACTTAGGATAGGTGGTGGAATGGGACATCATCTAGACATTGCACAAGTAGACATTTAAGGGAGATCTTGGTGTGTCTCAGTAATGATAATGAATGAATGAGTCTTATTGGGCTAATTAATGAAAGTGTTGGTCTTTGAGCATGCTAATGTGAAAGTGAGTCATAATGAATTGAATGTAAGTGCTTATGTTGAATTGAATGTATGTGATGATCTTATGTCATTAATGAATGAAGTTGTCAAAATGCATTAAGTTGAATGAACAATTTATGTTGAGATGTGAATGGAGCTTGTCTTGTGTAGCCTTAAGGATCACTTGGGTGTGGTATGGAGAGTTAGTATGGGTTGCCTCACCATGTCTTACTTAGGTGAGTTTTAGGATGACATTTGATTAGTTTTCTAGTTTTATGAATTGACCTGTTGGCTTATGTGCTTATATGTCTTATGTGATTAATTGGTGAAGGTTGAGGTATGCATGGTAAGTGCACTTTGTGTGACCTTAAGGTGGTACCTTAGTTTGGGTGATCGTATAGAACGTTGCCCATACATTGCACAAAGGTATTGCTTAAGGGTTACTTAAGGTGGAGGTCCAAGGCAATAAGGTAAAGGTAAATGGGTTATGTATGTTTATGAGGTATTGTGATACATATGACTTTGTATTGTTGGTTGTGACTTGTAAGGTGCCAATTATGTTGATGTTCCTGAGATTTTATCAAACTGGCATGAAAGCATAACTTCAAAACAAATGTCATTTTTAGCATGTTTTGCATATCCTCATACTTAGTACGTGTGTTGTACTAACCCCTTTCTTCTATTTTACTACAAGTGTAGGTTGTGGTAACTAGGAGGAGATTGTGCTTTGGAGTTGCTTGGATCGCTTCACTCTTCCAAGTCTTTGGTATGTCCTCAAGATTCGATGACTATGTTTAGAAGTTTCTTAGTCATTGTAATAAACACTTAAGTTTCACTTCATTTGTAAAGGGCCGTGTCCCTTAGTACGTTTTAAGTTCTTGATTGGCTAAAGAGACTTAGTAGTTCCGCTTGCGTATTGATGTTTTCAAATATTGATGACTCTTGAAGTCTTATGGTTTTATTGAATAAAAGTTTTAAATTCTTAGTGATTTTTTTTATGATCTACGCGATGAATGAATGCTAAGGCTTGTATAAGACCTCCGAGAGGTTGAATATGCATGTAACGTCTAGGGGGTGCTCCCGGGTCGTTCCAAGACCTAGGCATCATAAATCATCAGAAGTCTCATAACGGTGTTAAAATCAATGCACACAAGCAAGATCACACCACATGGAAGAGACAACAAGTCATACAGTTTAAGTCCACATTCATGCTTTTGAGCATTTGCTCAATCAATCAACAAGGGTCGGAATAAGAAAACATAGATCATCATGTTCAACACATAGCCCTTTTCATTTCAACCCCTTTTATGCATTTAAATATATCAAGTGGACAAATTCTTCACCTCATCCCCATTACTCCTAACATACAAGAAAGGAAGGAACTAAATGAATTCTACTAGAATACAAGGTTTAGGAGATCACTTTCCTTGAATCAAATAATAAATCACTCCATGAGTTGAGTATTCCCTTTCTGAATCACTTTCAAAGCCACACAATCTATATATAGGTAAGTATTCAAAATAAATTTTCAGAAACAACAGTACCCATATTATTTCTCTTGCAAAGTGGATCAATCAACATAAAACCCAATTCTAATAATAAGGTTTGAATCAGAAATTTAATAATAAAAAACATTAATCAAGGGTTTAGAAACTCATTGGGGAAAATCATTTCTAAAAAAGGATTCAAAATCAGTTCACAATCTCTATTTAAGTTAAGAACTTGAGTTTATGAAAAACCTTGCCATTTACTAATAAAATCCCAAATTTTGATGTTAGAATTCATAAATTACCAAAGGAAATTGAAGGTTTAGATTCTAGAAAGGTTACCCAAATGATATAGCACAAAAAACCTTTCGAAATCACCACCAAGGTTCCCCAAGCTCAAAAATTGAAAATAGAGCTTAAACTCAGAAAATGCGAGAAAACCCCTCTCTAATGTCGCAAAAGTGGTCAGTGGTTCACAAAAGCGAACCCTGCTAAAACACAACTCTCACAAAAGCAAAGCCTCCATCCCTTAAGTGATAGGACTTTCGCAAAAGCAAGCCCTGCAACACCAACAACTCAACCAACTCTCAAAACATCGAAGGGACCCCGAAAAATTTGCTTGGAACTCCGGAAAAGAAAACCACATATGTAAATAAATTATAATCGACGTTCTAGACTAAATGTAATCATCAAAACACGAAATTGAAGTCTCCTTGACCTGACATCTGTGAAAACCACGAAAAAAACTAACTCACACTTAAAAAGGCTAAAATAAGCTTGGGACCTCTCAAAAATCATCCAAGACCTCACCTAGGAGGAAAATCATCAATCGAATTCAATGAAATTCATGTATTTATGATCTGAACATCCAAAACCTGAATGTTGACCAAAGTCAACCCAAAAGCTAAATTTCCACAATTTTACAACATAAGACCCAAATCCTCAAAAAGATTTGAAATCTGAATCCAACAACTTCCACTACACAGATTCCACATTCCGGGACTGATGGAATTGACAAAATCCAATTCTGACAGTCAAAACTCCAAACAATTCTAAAAACCACTTTCTTAATAATATTAGCCTTGTAAACTCAATTTACCAAATTCTCAACTTTTAACTCACAGTAAAAAACTTACCAAATTCTCAACTTTTAACTCAAAGTTCAAAACAAAATTTTCAAACACAAATAGAAAAGATTCTGTATCGTTAACGGAAGGGCAAAATGGTCAATTAATGAAACTTACCATAAATGACTAACTAGGTCATTACATTATCTACCACTAAAAACCATGTTCATCTTCAAATATAAGGTAAAAGAAAGTGCCTAAATCTTCAGAGAGCTAAGGATATCGGGCACACATAGCTGACAGCGTCTCCCAAGTCACCTCACAAACTAAACGATGTTTCCATTACTCCTTCAGTGAAGCAATCTGCTTGGTCCTTAACTTACAATAAATGACTGACTAGGTCATTACATTATTTACTACTAAAACCATGTTCGTCTTCAAACATAAGGCAAAAGAAAGTGCCTGAATCTTTAGAGAGCTGAGGATATCAGGCACACATATCTGACTGCGTTTCCTAAGTCACATCACCTACTAAACGGTGTTTCCATTACTCCTTTAGTAAAGTAATTTCCTTGGTCCTTATCTTCCGGACCTGCCTATCCAAAATGGCTATAGGATCCTTCTCAAAAGATAAGTTTGGGCCCAATTCAACTGAATCAAAAGAAAGTACATAGGACTCATTCGACACATACTTCCAAAGCACGGAGACATGAAATACAAGATGCACAACTAAAAAACTAGGTGGCAAGGCAAGCTGATAAGCCACCTCTCCCACACAACTCAATATCTCAAAGAGTCCAATGAATCTAAGGCAAAGCTTGCTTTTCTTTATGAACCTCATAACACCCTTCATTGGCGACACTCAAAGCTAAACATGATCACCCACCATGAACACTAGAGCTCGAACTCTCTGATCCACATAACTCTTCTGCCGACTCTGGGCTATCAACAGTTTATCTTGGACCACACAAACCTGATCCATAACATCTCTATGCAAGTTTGTATCTAATGAGTACATTTAAGCTGAATCAAACAATCTGATCAGATATCTCCATCATATGCCATCAACTCTTCAAAAGGGGCCATCTAAATATTGAAATGATAAATGTTATTGTAGGCAAACTCTACTAAGGGAAAATGTTGATAGCATCTACAACTAAAATCAATCACATAACCTCGAAGCATGTCCTCTAACACCTAAATCATCCTCTTAGACTTACCATATGTCTCAGGATGAAAAGTTGTACTCATATCTAATCGAGTACCCAAGCAATTCTGCAATGCCTTCCAAAAAGGGGAAGTGAAAAAGGAACCTCGATGAGAGACAATAGAAACTATGACCCCATGCAAGCGTACAATCTGACTGGTATAAACCTCGTATAAGTTCTCAGTTGTATACCTAACTCAAAGTAGGATGAAATGGGCGGACTTGGTCAACCTATCAACAACCACCAAATGGATTCATAACCACCTACGATGGTAGGTAGTCCCACAAAAAGTCCATAGTGATCCGTTCCTATTTCCAATAGGAATGGGCATCCTCTAAGATATACCATCAGGCTGTTGGTGTTCACACGTAACGTGATGACAAGTCAAACACCTCAAAACAAAGTCTACAATATCCCTCTTTATACCACACCACCAATAGTGCTAGCTCATTCATGATACATCTTTTCCATACCTAGATGGATGGAATAACGGGAACAATGGGCCTCATCAAGAATCAGTCTAACCAACTCACCCACCTTGGGCCCACAAATCTTCCCCCAATCCTTAAGAAACCACTAGAACAAGGATAGTCTCTTTAGCTTCCGTTCTCATTACTTTTTCTCGAATGAGATAGAACTTCTCGACATCAAACTGGTACTCTTGAATCTACTCAATGTAGGAAGAACGGGCCTTAATAAAAACAATCAAATCACCAATCTGTTCAAAAAACCGTACCCAAACAAGATTGTTAGCTAACCTCTAAAAATCTCTAGCCAATGCTCCCTCCTCCAAACTAATAGCGGAAAGACTTCCCATGCTACGAGTCTTCCTACTCAAAGAATCGGCCACCATATTGGCATTCCCTGGATGGACAAGAGTGTGATGTCATAGTACCTTAGTAGCTCTAGCCTTCTGCACCGCCTTGAGTTTAGGTCCCTCTAACTGAAAATATATTAAAGACTTCGATCTGTGAAGACCTCATAATGAACTCTATATAGATAATGTTGGCATAGCTTAAGCATACACACTATAGCTTCCAACTCTAAATAATGGGTAGGGTTGTTCCTCTTAGAGGCAATCACCTAACCCTTCTACATCAGAACACCGCCTAATGCAACTCCCAAAGCATCACAATACATTGTTCAGTTCACGCCCTCCTTAGGTAAAGTAAAAATAGGACCTGACGTAAAAAAGGTCTTGAGCTTTTGGAAGCTCTCCTTATACTCCTCAGACCACTGGAAACTCACACTTTACCAAGTCAATCTAGTCAAAGGAGATGCAGTAGTAGAGAAGCTCTGCACAAATCACTGGTAATAGCCCGCAAGTGCCACAAAACTTCAAACCTCAGTAACTGATGTTGGTCTGGTCCAGCCTCTCAATGCCTCAATCTTGGATGAATCTACCTGAATACCCTTCTTTAACACCACGTGTCCCAAAAATAAATCAAAATCAAGCCAAAACTCATAGTTTAAGAACTTTGCATAAAGCTTCCATTCCCTCAATCTCTGGAGTACAATCCTCAAATGCCAATTGTGATCCTCATTTGCATTGAAGTACACCAGATGTCGTCAATGGATATTATTGCAAAATAGTCTTAATATGGCTGAAACACCTTGTTCATCAACACCATAAAAGTTATAGGGGTGTTAGTCAAATCAAAAGACATCACAAGAAACTCATATTTCCCATAACGAGTCCTAAAAGTTGTGTTCAGAATATTCGATGCCCTAATCTTTAACTGATGATAACCAGACCTCAAATTAATCTTAGAGAACAGAGATGAATCTTGAAGATGATACTTGTTCTTAACTGTCTTTTGTTCTATTATTGATAATCAATACACATCCTCATGGATCCATCCTTCTTCCTTACAAACACCACCAAAGCACCACATGTTGAAACACTAGGGTGAATAAACCTCTGAATCATTAAATCCTGCAACTAGTCTTTTAATTTCTTCAACTCAGATGGAACCATGCGTAAGGAAAAATAGAGATGGGCTAGGTTCCTGGCTCCAAGTCTATAGAAAAATTAATGTCCCTATCTAGAGGAATGCTTGGAAGATCAGTATGAATTACATACGAGAACTCTCAAACTACATGTATAGAGTCCATAAGAGATGGCTCAACACTAGTATCCCGAATGAAAGCTAAACAGGAAAAAAACCCTCTATCAACCAATCTTTGAGCTCTATGAACGAGATAACCATGCTAAGGTAAGAACAACTAGAACCCATCCACTCCACTCTCGGGACACCCGACATCACTAAGGTCACAATCTTAGCATAACAATCAAGAATAGCATGATACAGAGAGATCCAATCCATACCCAAGATGATGTCAAAATCTACCATTACCAAAATGATCAAATCTACCCAAGTAGCATACTCGACAAAAGAAACAAGATAGGATTGATACACTCGATCCACCATTAAGGATTCACCTATGTAGAAATTTGAATATGCAAAGGTATGCAATAAAACATCATACCAAACCTAGAAGAAAAATAGGTAGACATATATGAGAAAGTAGATTTTGGATCAAATAATACAGACGCAGGTCGATGTCAAACTAGGACGATAGCTGTGATCAAAACACCAGAAGTCTCACCCACAAGCCTCTATGGCATTGGCCATCTCGGCCGCCTATAGCTTGAGTAGAACCTCTACCTCTACCCTATGGAGCTGGATTGACCCTACTAGAATCCTGCCACCTTTATATGAATGAAATCTGCCTAGACCCTTGGATGTAAGCGTTGAATACCTTGCTGGGAAATTGAATAAGAACACTAAGGTCATGAATGAGTTTGAAGAGGACAATGTTGCATCAGAGGACCTAGATCCTCATAAGTAAATCAATATCTCAACACAGATAACTAGTGTTGCTAACCAAATGAACTACCATGGCCACCTTGGATAGAACCATAAAACGCTCGAGCGGACTACCCCTCTCACCTATTGGCATAGAAGCATAAAACGGCCTATGAAGCAGAAAGGGGCTACTAACTGTAACAAACTATTTTCGTCGTTATAGATAAGCTAATGGGGAAATAATTTAGGTCAGAAAAACTTTTGTAGTAACTTTGGATTTCCTAGCCTAGTCCAGATTTGGACAAAATTGGAGTCATGCGTGTCTAGGGAAATATGGTAATGAATGAGAGATTTAATAATGAATTTGATTACATTAGTGGATAGCTAAGATGTTAAGGAACCCATACGACTTTACGAAATCAAATTAGGGCGTGTAGAACTTTTGAAACTGATCTTAGCGTGAGCATGTAGTTCCTAAGTGTCATGGGTTGGAGGTGTTATGAAATGGGGGTTTGAAACTCTAATTCCGAGGTTCTGTCTCTGTGTAAGGCACTAGGCCAGGATTAATCCCACTAGGGCGTGGATGCTGTGGCGGGATGAGGTCCGCTATAGCGGCTCAATCGCGAATTAAGTTGGGATTAAACCCCAAAAATGTTATATTCTGCAAGTTTCTTTCTTGAGAACTATAAGACGACCCAGGGGTATTTCTTTAAGGTTTTCCCCCTATTCTAGCACTAAAGGTAAGGATTTTACTCTCCTAATCCATTTTTCGATCCGTAGAACTTAGATTATTGGTTAATTATTGTTGGGGAGGGGGGTTTAAACTAAATTTAATGGCGGGAAAAAGCCCTAGAAGCATATTATGATCATGGGTTTGGTCTTAGATTTTTGGGTTTGTTATATTCTGGGTAATTAGACTTTCATTAATTGATCCTTGTATTAATTGTTGTTTTTAGACTACGAACAAGCGGAAAGAATCCAAAAAGGGCAGATTCAAGTGACTTAGGGGATTCAAGCTTGGTTTCGAGGTAGGTGATCGTTTGATTTCTTGTTTCCATGATATATGCTGGTAATTACTTCATTGTAATGCATGTATGTATGAGAATGAAACATTGTTGATCAAACCTAATGAATGAGTGTGAATGAATAAATGTATGTCATGGTTCAACATTTGATTGTATGATTATGAGAATGTTCATATGAGTGTGATTGTGATTGTGGTTGTGCTGAATTGATCGGGTATCACGTTCCGACATACTACCTTGGATCGGGTGCCACGTTCCGACACATATATTTGATCGAGTGTCACATCCGGCTCACTAATTTGGATCGGGTACCATGTTCCGATACACTAACAGTTTGGGTATGGGTTCCATGTGAGGACCATTGAATTGGCATATTTACTTGTTATTGAGAATGTGAAAATTGTACATTGCTCTTGAAATGATAACTATGTATCTATTTTGTGCATGTCATGTTTACCTTGTAGTGACTTCTTATATATGTTGTGTTTACTGGAATAGCCGCGTGATCCTACCAGTACACTGTGGTTGTGTACTAATACTGCACTTGCTCGTTCTTTGTTGAGTACATGGCATCTTCAGGCGGCAACTTATGTTGACTAAGTTTTTGAAACTAAAGTCGCTGGTGTTTCATGGTTCTGAGAGTGAGGACGCCTATGAGTTCATCTTAGATTGTTATGATAGGCTGCATAAGTTGGGTATTGTCCATCAGTATGGAGTAGAGTTTGTGACATTCCAGCTTCAAGGTGAGGCTAAGTAGTGGTGGATAGCTTATGTGTAATGCCGATCGTCTCTTTTACCCTCACTCACTTGGACACAGTTTCATGCCCTATTTTTGAAAAAGTATGTGCCCCAGACCTAGAGAGATCTCAATAAGGATGAGTTCATGGCTTCAGAGCAGGATGGTATGACTGTAGCTGCTTATGAGACTAAGTTCCATGGCTTGTCTAGATATGCTACACAATTGGTAACTACTTAGGAGGAGAGGATTCATCTATTTTTCAAAGGATTGAACCCGAACATCAGGTATTGTCTGTTCATATGACTTTCGCAGGAAAAAGCTTTAATGAGGTGACAACTTCGTAAAGAAAGTAGGAGTTAGACGTGATGGAAAGGATAAGGCTTTGGCTAAGAAGGCCAAGAGCACATGTAACTTTCAGGGTTCTTAATCCAGAGGTTCAGGTAGGGTGACGCTTGTAGCCCGACCTATTCAGTCTGCCATACCCGCTTCTACAGGTCCTTAATCGGGAACCCCACAACATAATTTTATTCAGGATAGCCAGGGATCCACATCTTCGGATAGCAGCATGACTATTTTTTTTATCTTACTTGTTATAATTGTGGGGAACCTGGGTACATGAGGAGAGTTTGTCCCCTACTGCATATGTTGGATTCCGTGCAGTCGTAGACTAGAGATGTGGTATCCACGGGCAACTGTAATAATGGTAATACATGCAGGAGAGTAGCTCAACCAAGCAAGGAGGTCATCCGTCAAGATGACAGGGCTTAGTTTTATGCCTTTTCGGGCAAGACCAAGGCTGAGACATCTGATGCAGTGATCACATGTACTATTCTTGTCTGTGACTAGATGGCTAATATGTTGTTTGTTCCATGTAATATTTTTTCATACGTGTCAGGTCAGTTTCCTTGGGATTTGATACGGTTTGTGATGTACTTGATACCCCCATAAATGTTTCTACCCCAATTGGAGAGTCAACCATGTTTATCGTGCTTGTTTTCTTATTTTTATGGGTTTCCAAACTTGGGCTAATTTGGTTATTTTGGACATGACTGACTTTGATAGAATCTTAGACATGACTTGGTTGTCCCCCTATTATGTTGTGTTAAATTGTAACACTAAGTCTGTGACTCTAGAGATTCCACGTAGGGAAAAAGTTAGAGTGGGAAGGGGTGTACAAACCTAACCCAGCTAAGGTCATATCCACCATTCGGGCTAGGAAACTGGTAGGGCAGGGTTGTTTGGCATATTAGGCTCATATTCGGGATGTTGAGGTTGAGTCTCCCTCTATTGAGTCTATTTTTGTGGTGTCAGAATTTAGAGAAGTGTTTCCTACAGATTTTCCTCGTATGCCTCTGGATAGAGATATAGATTTCTGCATTGATTTGGAACCTAGTACCCACCCCATCTCCATTACTCCTTATCACATGGCTCCGGCGGAGTATAGAGAGCTTAAGGCTCAAATTCAGGAACTTCTTGATAAAGGCTTCATCCGTTCTAGTGCTTCCCCTTGGGGTGCTCCTATCTTGTTTGTTAATAAAAAAGATGGTAGTATGAGGATGTGGATAGACTACCGGAAGTTGAATAGGGTCACCATTCGAAATAAGTATCTGTTGCCTCGAATAGATGATCTATTTGACCAGTTACAAGGTGCATCAGTTTTCTCTAAGATTGATCTAAGGTCTGGTTACCATAGGTTAAAGATTAGGCCCGAGGATGTACCATAGACGACATTCAGAACCCGCTATGGGCACTATGAGTTCCTAGTGATATCATTTGGGTTGACAAACGCGCCTGCAACTTTCATGAGTTTAATGAATGGTGTGTTCAAACCATTTCTTGATTCTTTTGTTATAGTTTTTATTGATGACATTTTGGTTTATTCAAAGAGTAATGAAGAGCATGCCAACCATTTTCGTATTGGTTTGGGTGTTCTTGGGAGACAAAAGTTGTACGCTAAATTTCTAAGTGTGTGTTTTGGTTGGATTCAGTTACCTTTTGGGGGCTTGTAGTTTGAAGGGAAGGGGTGATGGTAGATCCCTAAAATATTGAAGCGGTTAAGAATTGGGTCCGGCCTAGCTCTGTGACTGAAGTTAGGAGTTTTGTGGGGCTCGCTAGCTACTATCGTCGATTTGTGAAAAACTTTGCTTCTACTGCCACGTTTGACAAGGTTGACCAAAAAGGAGGTTACTTTTGAATAGATTGAAAAGTGTGAAGAGAGCTTTTAAAAACTCAAGATTCTTCTGACCACAACACCTCTTCTAGAACTATCGGTAGAAGTAAAGATTTATTGTTTATTGTGATGCTTCCGATTCGGGTTTGTGTGCTATGTTAATGCAGGATAAATATGTCATAGCTTATGCATCACGATAGTTGAAGGTACATAATACGTCCAAACTTACACCTCAATTAAGAGACATAAACGGTTAAAGTCAATTTATAGAACTCAACGTGAGTTGAGGTCGATCCCATAGAGAATTTCTTTATAGAAATGATTTCACTGTCGCGTTTTACTCAAATGTCAGTATTCTTTCCTAAAGAAACAGTTATGGAAAGTAAAAATGGGTTTAGTTGTAATGTTCTAGTAACTAATATTTGTAATCGAGATCTAGATTAACCATTAATAAAGTTTGCAGTTCACAAGTTGTTTTGTTGATTAAAAGAAACCAGGATTGTGTTCACCATAACGTTACACCTAATGTTCTTCCGTAGTTTAGTTCAGGAAATTTATCTCTACAAATTGCATAAGAGTTAGGTATATCTGATACTTCTCAGTCTAGTAAGATAATGTTCACTCAAGTCCTCTCGGTCCCAGAGTGTTACTAGTTTTACCCTCATTTTCAATGGTGTTAAAGTCCTTTTCTCTCGAACTCAAACTTTGACTCCATTTCTTCCGTTAACTTAGATTTTTCCTAACTGTTATTTTTCTCTCGAACAAATAATAGATATAGGCTCATTCTAATACATGCACTCATTAGAATAAATGAATAATGAAAGCTAAATTATAATCTGCAAACATAAATCACCTTTCACTCGTTTTACGGAAATACACTTTGGCTTTACATCATAGATCCCACTATCCTAGTTATGGTATTTAGCCACTCGTGATTTCAAGTAAGCATTCAGAAATATCAAAAGAAAACATGATTAAAAAGTACTTACGAGAATAAGCAAATCAACAAGCCACTTCGATAACTCCAGAATCAGAAATCCAACTTCGAACTTAGTTCAATACTTAAATCGAAAATTTAAAACTGAGAATAATGGAAACTTGTTCGTCATTCAAGGTAAAATAAGATAAAACATGAAAAATGACCTAATTAATTCAAAAATAGTGATTTAAAAAGAGTCCTACTCGAAGTAGGACTGAAATGTCGGGCACTCACGGCCACTTCTACGACCCGTCAAGGGCTTCACGGTCCGTGAAGTCCCTCGTAGTCTTCACGGTCCGTGAAGTCCCTCGTAGTCTTCACTATGTACTTCTGCAACTTTGGATCTTCAAGGTCAACTATGGGTAGGTACTAAGGGCGACTCCACAGGCCATCATAGGGACCACGGTCCGTCATATTGTCTGTGGTCTTTACTTGGTCACTTCCCATTTAAGCTTCCCGATGCCTAAGTAGTGGATCATCTTCACGATCACCACTACAAGCCGTTATGGTGACTACGGCCCGTGGAGCCTTTTGTGGTCTTCACTTGGTTGTTCATGCACTCCATATTCCCAAGGCCCAAACACTAATTCAACTTCACGAGCACAACCACAGACCTTTATGAGGACCACGGTCGGTGAGGTTGGCCGTGATCTTTACTTTATCCAACCCAATCTCAAATCCTCCAAGCCTTCATTCTGGAAACACTTCACGACTGGCACCACGGGTCGTGACAAAGACCACGACCCATTTAGGTTCTCGTGGTCTTCACTTGGATTACAATAATATGTTTTTTTTCCATTTTTTTTCACAAAAGCAAAGATCTGTCTACACATTCAACAAACACATCAAAGCATAGAAAAATACACTCAATTCTAGTATTAATCCTTAGTTTTCAAGCATCAAATGTGCCAAGATTTTGCGGCACATCAACACCCTCAACTTAGAACCGTTACCTGTCCTCAAGTGATGAGAAAGCAATACACTCAGTCCTCAGATTATTAAAACACTTTTGAAAGTATGCAGCAGCTATCTCAAACACAATTTGTATCCAAAACCATGAATCTAACATGCAAGGATCAATATATGACAACTCATTACTCACAGTCGATCATGCTTATGCTTGTGACTATTAGTTAACACAATCTATTCTCGAATGCAATCATTGTGTCCTCTCACCAAAAAAGTACCTCACTCATGATAATTGGGACTAACTACTACGCTCGCACTCTCAAAGAACTTCTAACACTAACAAAGAACTACCATAGGCTTGCCCTTGTTTTCTATGCTCTATCTTTCAAACATCCGAAATAGGATCACGGTAGGACTTTATCGGCTTGTAACATAGGCTCAGGCTAGGGAATGGATATTTGGTTTTGTGAGTGACTAGTCCTTTGGTTTTCCAAAGTTTCGTTTGTACACAACTCTTTTCTGAGCGATTCCCTCTTTTTCTTCATTTTAGCACAATCCAACAACCATTATTATCTTTTTCTTTTTCTTTTCTTCTCATTTTTTTTTATATATGCATTTTTGTATATGCACTCAGGTCACTGGTTGAACCTTCTTTTTCACTTCTTCTTTTTGCTCGGATTGTAATCACCCTCAACTTAGGCTTTTCGCTTGAGTTGTGACATCGTATCTTCGGAAACCAAAAGATATGATATTTACTGGGTAAGAACAAAAAATGGCTTCTTTAGGCTCAAATCGGTTCAAGTGATAAGCTTTTTCATTTGGTTGTTCTATTTTTGGTTTTTAATGGCATAACAAAAAATTGCCTATTGATCTTTTCCTATCCGGTTAATCTCAGATTTAAGCAAGACTACTCAGGAAAGTTCTAGTTTCTCCTCCTAGTGTTAGACTTCGAACAACACTTGCACACACCTGACACAGGACTACATTCTCTAGTTTCTTGGTTCACAATTTATTTATTAGACTAGCAATGCTCGACATGTAAGTATCTAAGATGTCATCTAAAGATCCTAACAGTCAAATTTCAGATTAAAGTCATCATTTTTCACAGACTAGCTGCTACACAAGACCAGTTTTCACAGTAAACACAGAGTCAACCTCCATTCATTCTAACAGCTTAGAATGGCAGGTCGCTCACCACCCCCTCCCCAGGAAAAGGACTTTGACCTCAAAGTCAATAAAGAAAATAAAATAGGGCTATGAGGAGGTGTCATACCTACGGCGCTATAGGCGTTGGTAGTCGGATCAGCTTCGGCACCCTTATCAACGGGTGCACTCTTAAAACTCAGCACATGATCAGGCTGGCTAACACTCGCCGAAAGAGGTACTCCACTACTAGAAGCTCTAGCTAACACTACATCTCATTGTTGTTGCTCACGTGCTTATTTTTCTCTAGTTGCCTTCCTTGATACCTTACGGGCTTTCTTTTGTTGCCTTCTTTCCTCTATGGACAGGTCAGCAAGTATCTCCTCACCAAATTCTTCGGCTCTATTTTTCCTCTTACCGAAGTTACTCTTAGGTAGTTCACCCCAGAAATTGTCAAGTGATTGAGTGAAGGGTGCCTGATTGAGCAATTGCATCAAAGAATCTAGTATAACTAGAGTACGTACTTGTATTGGCTTTTCAGTTAGTTTAGCAACCTGAGTTCGCATCTCGGCCAATTGTGAATTGAACTCTTCAGTATCCACTGAACCTGCAGCTTGGAATCGATCCTGAACAAGGTTCTCTAAACCATCCATCCTGCCTTTTAAGACATCCAGCTCCTTTCACATCTTATCTTTAATTTCTTTCTTCGCAGCTAACACATCTCTCCTTATTAGCTGAGGCATCTGGTTTATAATCTGGTCGACTAAGGTCCTGGTTTGGCGTTGATCTGCAACCAATTTCTCAAGAAAAAGCATAGGAATAGTGACATAAGTACGTGGAGCCTGTGAGACGGAAGTTGATGGTGGTGGTGCCTCTGTGGAAGGCTGCGATGACTCTCCATGTTTTGGACCTCTATCAGCATGTGGAATGTCAATTTGTACGTGAGGAACAACAACCAAAGTACCCACAACTCCAAATTTCACACCAAAGAGATGGTTCGCTACATCTTTGATTTTAGAAATTTGGGTGAGTCTGGATGTTTCACCCCATCTGTCAACCAGCTTGTTTGGCGGAATGTTCACTTGTCGACATAATTTTCCTATCAGACAGGGAAATGGAAATCTGGTCCTCTCATTCAGTGCCATGTCTCGCATCTCGATCGCTAAAATCCGTCCCACATTTACTGGGTAACCAACATGAGGCATGCTACCAAAGAAGCCAGTGAAGGAGACAAGGTGTTATCATTAGCTGTCGGTCTCAAATGCGCATGGACAACAACCTACCAAACCTTGGATGGAAATGACAGTGAAGCTTTTGTAATAAGTGTTGGCGTTGTTGTGTCCCAAACTGCATTTTCCCCATCTATGGCAATTTGCTTTGCAATCCAACGCAAGACCCTCTCTTGAGAACTCTGAATCTCCATAGTAGTATCACTGGTGACTTCATGATGTTTGCCCTAAAAAAGGCCAACTGAAGCTGGTGCAGTGAATTCCGGGCCATGCAATATTCTTTTAATAGTAGCCTCAGAGAGATCTATCGATTTACCCCGAACCATAATTGAGTTGAGTGGACCTCAGGTAATGGCAATGTCTTTCTGTCCATGTTTTGTTGTATCTGTTTCCACAACAAAGTTCATCAGTGTAGCTACATAAGATGAATAAAACTCTCTGGCCAAGTGAATAGAGTATTCTCTAGATGCATTGTTCATCCAGTTGAACTGATGAAAGTGAAATTTCTGATAAATTTCAAGGAATGCTTTGATATCTGCTACCACCACCCTAGTCTCAGGCATGATTGCTCGCTTCTTAAAGCTGCCATTCTTGGTCACAATACCAGTGATGAAGAATTCTTCGGACCGGTTAACAGTCCACATGAAACATAAATAGTTAATCAGTTGCTATTTCATTATAGGACAGGCTCATGGATGTTCACATAAAGAACCATGGTATCATCAGTGGTGATCTCTATATTCTCATCTATAGCATCATCCTCCTCCCGTACTCCGGTTTCAGCTTCTCTATTTACCGCAGGTGGAGATATGGTTGGATCTTACTGAGAACCGCTTTCAGACTCTGCACTACCTCCCGAACCATCATCCAATTGGCTTCTCAAAGAAGCATTAGATTTACTTTCGGATTTCTCCTCGCTACCAGAACCACTGCCTCCCTCTTCCGACTGAGGAGGAGTGACCTGGTGGATAACCCTCGCTACTTTGGATCTCATAGACCGAGATGAATGATCGTTAGGTGTAATATTCATTTGTACCTCCGAACTACTAGATTTATAAGCAGTATTGCCTTTCGATTGAGATGCAGTAGAAGAGGAATGTTTGGTTACGTTCTTTTGTCGGGGAGGCATAGTACCTGAACAAAGCAAATACCTATTAGTAACCAATTTCAGAAAAATGACACACTATCGGGTACTAAGACTTCCCCTGTGTAATTAAATCATGACGCCTTGCCTTAAGAATGCTGTCACCCAATCTATCATTGGGAAGGGCCACGAAATCAAAAGACGAGCAGAAATAAAAGTAAAGAAAGTAAACTTTACAAAATAAAAGTAATATGTACGGGAGCTTACACGGGCCGTGGTAGGTACCACGGTCCGTAAAACCCCTCATGGATTTCTCACAGAATCAATGTGCAATAATGGCCTGACCAAGTATTTTTCACAAGCGGTTTCACGGCCCGTGGAGTGAACCACAGTCCGTAATACTTCCCGTAAACCTAACCAGTGATGATATGAAATGCCCAAGTGTGGTCCACGAGTGGTTTCACGGCTCGTAGTGGCTTCCACGATCCGTGAAGTCCCTCGCGGTCTTACACTTGGGCAATCAATCAGTCATTGTTTCCCTCAACTTTACTAATAGGATATGTTACCCCCATTTTTAACACAGGTTCACAACATAACTACTAACATCACTTAATTTCAATAATGCACAAAGCCAACAAGAACAATCTTCATTCAATACACAAATACCTTGATCATACCCACACAAGAATCATCAATTTTACATAATGTAAACTAACCCACAATAATTTAATATCAACCCATCTTATTCATCACACGATCATGCTAATTTCAACTAAATCAAAGTAAATCTAACTTGTTTATAGACAAGATCAGACTTATAACAAGTTATGAAGTGACTTACTTGGAGATTAAAAGAGAATTTTGCTCAAAAAGAGGAATCACTGAATTCGACTTGAGATTCTTGACAACTTAGGATTAGGGCTTCGATTCTTTGATGAATTGAGGATTGATGGGAACCATTTTTTTACCCTTTAAGAACCGTTATGGAAGAGAATAAGAGGAAAACCCTGACCTTTGATGCTTAGGAATCATATATATGATTCTTTTAATTTTGGTGACAGCACGGGTCGGGTATTGGTAAGAATGGATTGTGGACGACAGATCGTGAAAGTGCCCGTGAAAGTCACCACGGTCCGTACTGTGGTTCGTGGAGCTGACTTGGGGACAAACTCCTTACAAGTCTTGACGGACCGTGAACCCTTCCATGAACCTTTTTCTTGCAATTTTCAGTAGCTCCCTTAGGTTGATGCTAAGATTGACAGACCGTGAAGTTTCCCGTGAAGGGCACCACGGTTTGTAATGCTGCTCGTGAAGAGTTTTCTACACCCAGTTCCTGAAATTTTTAACACAGTCTCTCCTGCACACATCAACATACAATGACTCTATAAAAACAAAGAAAAATAAGGAAAAAGGAAAATACCTACTACAATTACATCTTGGGTTGCCTCCCAAAGTATAATTTAACGTCGCGGCGCAACATAGGTTACTTGATTAATCAGACTTCATCAAGTTTACATTCCTCCACAATCTTCACATCTTCTGGAACACCCAAGTATGCATTGATTCACTGGCCATTGGGTTTGAACCTCTCGCCCTTGTCATTCTCAAGCTCAATAGCACCTGACCGGAACACCTGAGTAACCTTAAAAGGTCCAGACCATTTGGATCTCAATTTTCCTGGAAATAGACGAAGTCTGGAGTTGAAAAGTAACACCAAGTCACCAGGAGTAAAGGTTCTCTTCTCAATATGTTTATCATGGTATAGCTTCATCCTTTATTTGTACAGTGATGACCTCTCATATGCTATCAACCGAAACTCATCCATCACATTGATCTGATCCAATCTCAGGTTTGCAGTTTCACTCCAACTAAGGTTCAATTTCTTCAAAGCCTAGAGTGCTTTATACTCAAGCTCAACCGGCAAATGACATGCCTTTCCGAACACCAATTGATATTGATACATACCAATAGGCATCTTGAAAGCTGTCTGATATGCCCATAGAGCATCATCTAACTTTTGTGCCCAATCTGTCCTGTTGGCATTCACTGTTTTTTCCAAGATCGCCTTTATTTATCTATTGGACACCTCTATTTGGCCATTGGTCTGCGGGTGATAGAGTGTTTCAACCTTGTGCTGTTTAACACCATATTTGGTCAGAAGCGCACTGAATACCTTATTGTAGAAATGGGAACCACTATCACTGATGATATCTCTGGGTGTGCCGAACCTTGAGAAGATATTCTTCTTCAAAAAACCACCAATACTCTTTCCATCATTCTCAGGCAAAGCAACTGCCTCAACCCATTTGGACACATAGTCCACTGCAACCAATATGTACTTCTGCTCATAAGAGCTCACAAATGGGCCCATGAAATCGACTCCCCACACATCAAACAACTCTACCTCCAGAATAGGTGTCATGGGTAACTCATGACGCCGAGAGATTGCTCCTTGTCGCTGGCACACATCACAAATCCTTACTATGTCCATCGCATCCTGATAAATTTTTGGCCAGTAGTAACCACACTCAAGTATCTTGTGGGCTGTCTGAACACCTCCATGATGACCACTTACTGGAGAGGAGTGACAAAATTCTAGAATATGCAACATCTCATCTTCAGGGATACATCGCCTCTTGATGTTATCATCACACACCCTGTACAGATAAGGTTCATCCCAAAAATACTTACCCACATCATGCAGGAACCTCTTTCTTTGTTGAAATGTCTGCCCCTCAGGCATCAAATCACTAACAAGAAAGTTAGAAAAATCAACAAACCAAGGAATAAGATCAAGAGTTGCAGCCAATACCTGCTCCTCTAGGAGTGCATAATTGATTTCTTGTTCACATTCCTCTTTCTTTTAAGCCTCCAACCGAGATAGGTGATCAGCCACCTGGTTCTCACAACCTTTCCTATACTTCACTTCAAAATCAAACTACTGAAGATGTAATACCCATCTGATCATCCTTGGCTTGGCATATTTCTTTGCCATGAGGTATCTCAGAGCTGCATGATCCGTATGGACTATCACTCTAGTGCCCAACAAGTAAGCTCTGAATTTCTCAAAAACATACACCACCGCCAGTAGTTCATGTTCAGTAACTATGTAGTTTCGCTGTGCTCCATTCAATGACTTACTAGCATAGTAAATTGGATGAAACATTTTGTTGCGCTTCTGCCCCAACACAATTCCTAAAGAAGTACCACTAGCATCGCACGTTATCTCAAATGGCTCTTCCCAATCTGGGCCAATGATCACTGGTGCAAAAATTAGCTTCTCCTTTAGGCATTCAAAGGCTCCGAGACATGCTTCATCAAAAACAAATTTCTCCTCCTTCTCAAAAAGCTTGCACATAGGGTGTGCAATTTTAGAGAAGTCGTTGATGAAACACCTATAAATCCGACATGTCCTAAGAAACTTCAAACACCGTTCACACAGATCGATGGAGGTAAATTTTCAATCACCTCAATTTTGGCCTTGTCGAACTCTATCCCCTTTTGTGACACCTTGTGCCCAAGGACTATGCCTTCCTAGACCATGAAATGGCACTTCTACCAATTAAGCACTAGATTGGCGTCCCTGCATCTCTGTAGGGCCCTGCTAAGATTAAACAAACAATCATGAAAGGTATCACCTACCACTGAAAAGTAATCCATGAAGACTTCCAGAGTGTCCTCCACCTTGTCTGAGAAGATAGACATCATACACCTCTGGAAAGTTGCTTGTGCATTAAATAGTCCAAATGGCATACGTTTAAACGCAAAGGTGCCATAAGGACATGTAAAAGTGGTCTTTTCCTAATCTTCAGGAGAAATCGTAATCTGGTTGTAGCCAGAGTATCTATCTAAAAAGTAGTACCACCCTTTTCCAGCCAACCTATCAACCATCTAGTCCATGAAAGGCATCGGGAAGTGATACTTCAAAGTCCACTTGTTTAGCTTCATGTATTCCATGCACACTCACCATCCAGTGACTGGTCTCTGCGGGACCAACTTATTTTTGGTGTTTGCAACCACCGTCATACAACCCCTTTTGGGCACACATTGCATTGGACTAACTTAATGACTATTAGAAATGGGGTATACCACCCCAACATCTAACCACTTGATGATCTCCTTTTTGACCTTGTCTTGCATTTGTGGGTCTAGCTTCCGCTGGTGTTCAATTCTTGGGCTGCAGTCCTACTCAAGTTTAATCTTATGGGTGCATATACCTAGAGGTATCCTGATGATGTCAATAATGGTCCATCCAATGGCCCTTTTGTACCTTATCAACACTTTGATCACAGCTTGAACCTGTTCATCATTCAAATCTTTATCCAAAATCATAGGTAAAGTGTTGTTAGCTCCCAAAAATACATACCTCAAGTGACTGGGTAATTATTTCAATTCCAACACAGTGGCTCCTCAATAGATGGTTTTGCTGGAGGACTTGGCCTATTTTTCAAATTCAGGTCCAATATCTTTGGAGCAAAAAAGCATTCACGGTTTCTACATAGTCAGACCAGAAATGAGCTTCAAAGTTCATCAGCACTGCAACTAAGGTTTCAATCGCATGCCTCTCTTCAATGGTTGATCCCATTTATTCTTCATCAAAAACCTCTATCGCAGACACCACATTCATGTCATGTGGCTGCTTCATTGTCCTGCAAATATTAAACTTTACCTCTTCTTTGTTGAGTCTGAATTTCATTTCTCCTCTCTCAACATCTACCAATGCTCGTCCTATGGCCAGAAATGGTCTTCCCAAAATTATGGGAACCTCAAAATCCACTTCGTAATCCAACATCATGAAGTTTTCCGAAAAGATGAACGTGTCCACCTTTACAAGTACATCACATAGGCTGCCCACAGGTCGCTTCACTGACCTATCTGCCATCATCAACATCAAGGCTGTGGGTTTTGGAACTCCTAATCCCAGTTGCTTGTAGATGGCAAATGACATCAAGTTTATACTGGCCCATAAGCCACACAAGCCTTTTCAAATTCAATTGATCCAATGGTGCACGGTATAGTGAATGCACCCGGATCCTCCTTCTTATGTACCAGAGATCTGGTAGCAATATCACTGCAGTGATGATCATTGTCAGTTAAATCAATATTTAAAACTCTTTTCTTTGTGACCAAGTCCTTTATGAACTTGGCATATCCTGGCATTTGTTCTAGTGCTTCCACCAGTGGGATGTTTACTGACAGCTGTGTCACACCCCAGATAAATGGTAGGTTAAAACTAGAGCTAAATGTGGGGATTAATGTAACTTTTCAGAGATGTTTAGACTAAACTAAAGCTAAAAATAAAGGGGGGAAACATATAGGGGGAAGGTAAGGACCTAAACTACCAAGGGAGAGTGAAGGAGAACTTGTTCTTCTTTGGACCTAGTTGACGATTGGGCAGCATGACTGCCCAAGTGACTTGGCGATGCGTCAAAGTGAACTTGGGGTCACCTAGTGGGCTGTCCCATTGGCCTAGGTTTTGGGAAAAAGGCCGAGCTATGTCGTGGGTCCACGGTTGGGTTGGCGATTTGCCCAATAGATCACCCCATCACCTAGTGAGCTACCCATTTTTGGAGCCTACTGGAAATTTTGGTGAGCCAAGGGATCATTAGGCAAGTCGCTTAGTGCCCTTGGCGAGCCAAGGAGTGCCAAAGGGCGAGCTCAAGAGGACCATAGACAAAATTTTAAGTTTAAGTTAGGGTCTTTAAGTAATCTCTCCAAAACTTGAACCAACACTTTGCCACTCTTTTCCTAACAAGTGTAAATACCTTTTAAAGTCAATTTTCCTTCAATTTAGTTACGACCACATAATAAAAGAGAAAACCCAAGAAAGATCATCTTCTCTCAATATTTCTTTCTCTAAACTCAAGGAAGAAGAAACGAGCCATTGGAGCTAGGGTTGGGATTCCAAAGGTTCTTCCCCAAATTTCTTGGAGTTTCTAGTTAAGGTATGGATGCTTTTCATCCTTCGGTAGCTATCACCTAAGGAGCCCCTTCAGATTATGTTTTCAAGATTCCCAATTTCCCAAAATCTAGGGTTTTCAATCTATGAAATGGATCTTCTTCCAAAATGATTTCAATTGTTTAATTATGGTTTATTATGATTGATTATTATGACTCATGATTGGATTAATGGAGTATTATTGGATTTTGATAAAAATATCCCTTGGACCCATGACTTCTCCTTTTTCTTAAATTGTGACCTAAGGTGGGTCTCGATTGAACATGGAAGTTTGACAATTGATTATGTTTATGTTTATGAAGTTGTTGGATCATGAAATTACCCTATCTAGTGTTGTAATTCTAGAAGTTAGGGTTTATCTTGATTCCTAGACTTGAAGGACAATACCTAGGGTTTGTGTATGTTGATGAAGATTGTATATGAACTCATGATTCACTTAGATAGTGATGAGATTATGACTATAGTGTACTTGTGGTATTGATGCAATATCCTTCTTTCCTCTACCATTTACACTTGATTATGCAAGAAGTATGTATGTATGTTCATGTTAAGCTTGTTGTGTTGATTGAAAGGCCATTCTCATGAACACACTATTAATTTGATGTGAAAGGTTTACTCACATGTTGATGATTCTAAGGTTGAAATGACATTTTAACCTAATGAATCTATGAGGTCTTATGTTTTAATGTTGGCTGATTGCCTTATGCATTCTCTTATCAACATAAACTTAAGTAAAGACTTAATATGCCTATTAAAGAAAATTATGCTTAGCACCGAGCGGATATGACAATGAGATGGAGGCTTTTATAGTTAGCAAGTCCACCTTTTCAATGTATGATGTCTCATGGGATGGAAACCTTTGACGTTTAGCAAATTCGGGTTTCTAGTAGCAATCCCCATATCCCATAACTATATTCCCACATAGGTTTTTAGCTAGTGGATCTACCTAAAAGCTATTATGTTAGTTCTACCTTAGGCAAGTAGGACACCTCTTTTCGGTGTGGGGGTAGAACACCGGATTCCATTTAGTTCACATGGTCTATGTCGGTTAATGTTATTTTCCCTATATGATATGAATATGAACTATGGTATGGATATGATCTATGATAAGAACATGGACTTTAATTATGACTTCTTAAGAGGTACTACTTAGTATGAGTGGAGGTATGGGACTTCACTTATGCATTGCACAAGTCGGCCTTAAGAGGGGTTATGGTGAGGTTCTCTTTTGTTAATGATGAATTATGGATTATGTATGAAAGATATGTATGAATTTTAAGGTTGACTTTACTTGTTACAAGTTAGGAACATGTATGACTCCTTACTTATGTATGTTGGCTATGAATAAGGTAAAGTAAGGTATGGATGTTGTTGGTAGCCTAAATGTGATACTTAGTATTTGGTAGGGTTATGGGACTTTACTTTGCATTGCACTAGTGTGGCTTTGGGTTGCTTCTATGTTGGTTTGGCTTATATATCTTCATAAATGTTCATAATGGATTTTAAACTTGATAAAGGCATGTTTTAAACTAAATGTCCCTTTTAAGCATGTTTTAAGGATTTTGTGAATGGCTTTCATACTTAGTACATTATTTGTGCTAACTCGTCTTTTCTACATTCTATGAGTGTAGGTTCCAGCCATTGATACATACTACTTCTCCTTTCAAGTGAAGCTTGGGTTGACTATTCCCTAAGCTTGGTGAGTCCTCAAATTTGAGGACAAAATGTTATTGTTTGTAGTTTCCATTGTATTCTCTATATTTGAGACTTTATTGATGTAAAGGGCTTTGACCCTATTTGTACTCTTTATGTACTATATGGTGATTGAGACAAGTCTAGATTCGTAATTTTGTTTATGAAATGAAGTTGACTACGATTGTAAAAGTTTTAATTTTTCCGCATTATTCTATGTCTTTATGTTATGATTTGTATGAGACCCCTTCATGGTCAAGTACACCAAGTTATTTCTAGGGGGTAACCCCGGGTCATGAAAAGCTTGGTAATCAGAGCACAAGTTTATAGAATGATTCTAGGATGATGTCTCATGAACCACGTCTAGTAGAGTCTTGTTAATGAGTGTGAAGTGCGACACACTTATGAATGAGAGGCTATAAGATGTTTAGGAACTTTCACTTCTTTCATTACTCCTTAATCATGCCTTAGAGTTTTAACTCTATGAAGTCCTTTTCCATAACCCCTTTCTTGTGCATATAGGATATGACTACATAAAGAGCGGTCGCAAGAAGAGTGGAAGATGAGATTGCTAATAAAGGAGTTCCTCCCCAAGATCCTCAAGGTCCTCAAGCTTCTAATGATGATGGAGATATGACTAATGTAGAGATAAGGACGGCTCTCCAAACATTGACTCATGCTTTAACGGCTCAAGTTACTAGAGATGCTAGAGTTCAAGTGAACCTTAATGTGAGCACCATGGCTTCAAGGTTGAGAGACCTCAAAAGGATGAACCCTCCTATATATGTTCTTTGGTTTCAAAGTGAATGAAAATCCACAAGAGTTTGTGGAAAAGATCTATAAGATAGTTGATGATATGGGGGTGACTTCTATTGAGAAAGCCGAACTAGTCGCGTATCAATTGAAGGATGTGGCCCAAGTATGGTATACTCAATCGAAGGATAATAGACCTTTAAGGGTGGGTACCATAGATTGGGAAGTGTTCAAGAAGGAATTCCTTGATAGGTTCTTTCCACGTGAAAAAAAGGAAGCAAAATGGGAGGAGTTTATCAACCTTCGTCAAGGAGGAATGAGTGTACAAGAATATTCCTTGAAATTCACTAAGTTTTCCAAATATGCCCCTTCTTTGTTGTCTAATCCAAGGGATGAGATGAGTCGATTCGTGATGGGTGTGTCCGATTCTATTGAAGAAGAATGTCGTGTGGCAATGCTCCATAACATCATGGATATCTCACGGTTAATGGTATATGCTCAACAAGTTGAGGAGACACGGCTTAGGAAGAAGAATAGAAAAGTGAAGAGGGCAAGGACCGATGATGGGAATTCTTCCAAGGGTAAATTTGAGGTTCTAGGTAAACAAAGGTTCAAGAAAAGGTTTTCCAACCAAAGTTCCTCTAGCACTACAAGGGTCAACAAAGATAGGGTGTCTAACCCTAAGACACAAAGAGGTAATGGTGGTAACTCTTATGTTGATAGGACTAGTTGTACATGGATGGTTGCTTTAATTATGGGAAGAGCGGTCATACGAAGAGGGATTATCCCATGTTAAAGGTTCAAGGGAGAGAGGGCAGGCAAGTCCCTCCAAGTGGCTCAAATTCCAATGCTCCCAAGAAGAACTGCTTCTATGCTCTTCAATCCCACGTGACAAAGAGAGCTCCCCGGACGTGGTAACGGGTATGTTGCAAGTGTTTTCCATTAATATTTATGTACTATTAGACCCCTGTTCCACTTTATCATTTGTCACACCATTGATGACTATGAAATTTGAAGTACTCCCAAAAATATTAGAGGAACATTTTTTGGTTTCTACCCCAGTGGGTGACTCGGTTGTAGCTAAAAGAGTTTATAGGATTTTTCCCATTTCATTGTTTCATAAATTCACTTTGGTTGATTTAGTAGAATTAGATATGTTGGACTTTGATGTCATCTTGGGGATGGATTGGTTGCATGGTTGTCTTGCATCCATGTATTGTAGAACCCTGGTGGTTAAGTTTCAATTTCCTAATGAGCCTACCTTAGAATGGAAGGGGGGAAATTCTATCCCTAGAGGTCATTTTGTGTCATGTCTAAAATCTAGAAAAATGATTTCAAAGGGGTGCATGTATCACATTGTTAGGGTTATGGATGTTGAGTCTGAGACTCCTCCTTTGGAATCAGTCCCCGTAGTGAGTCAGTATCTGGAAGTCTTCCTTGATGACTTATCCGGTATTCCTCCTGAACGGGAAATAAACTTTGGCATTGATCTTTTGCCGGATACACAACCCATATCCATTCCTCTATATCGGATGGCTCCGGTCGAATTAAAGGAATTGAAGGAACAACTCAAGGACTTGTTAGACAAAGGTTTTATTCAACCAAGCATGTCTCCATGGGGTGCTCCGGTATTGTTCGTAAAGAAGATGGGTCCCTTAAGATGTGTATTGATTACCACCAATTGAACAAGGCCACTATAAATAATAAGTATCCACTTCCCAGGATTGACGATTTGTTTGATCAAATCCAAGGGGCTAACTTTTTCTCCAAAATAAATCTTCGTTTGGGTTACCATCAACTAAGGGTAAGAGGATGTGACATTCCTAAGACAGCCTTTAGGACTTGGTATGGTCACTATAAATTTGTGGTTATGTCTTTTGGGTTAACAAATGCCCCAATGACATTCATGGACCTTATGAATAGGGAGTTTAGACAATATCTTGATTCCTTTGTAATTGTCTTTATTGATGATATTTTGATCTATTCAAGGAGTGAGGATGAACATAAGGATCATTTGAGGATTGTGCTGCAAGTCCTTAAAGACCACCAATTGTATGCTAAGTTTAGTAAGTGTGAGTTTTAGCTAAGGTCGGTTGCTTTCCTCTGTCATATTGTGTCGGGCATGGGTATTGAGGTTGATCCTAAGAAGACGGATGCGGTCAAAAGTTGGCCTAGACCCCTAACTCCTACCGATATTAAAAGCTTTTTGGGTTTGGCCGGTTATTATAGGAGATATGTTGAGGGCTTCTCCTCCATTGCTTCTCTATTGACGACCTTGACTCAAAAGAAAGCTAAATTTGTGTGGTCGGAGGCTTGTGAGAAGAGCTTCCAAGAATTAAAAGATAGACTCACTTCCGCTCTAGTGTTGACCTTATCGGAGGGTACCTATGGGTTTGTGGTATATTATGACACTTCTCGAGTGGGTTTGGGATGTGTCCTTATGCAACAGGGTAAAGTGATTGCCTATGCTTCAAGGGAACTCAAGGTCCATGAGAAGAATTAACTGACTCATGACCTTGAATTAGGGGCGGTTGTGTTTTCTTTGAAAATATGGAGACATTACTTATATGGGGTCAATATAGATGTGTTTACTGACCACAAGAGTTTTCAATATGTGTTTAGCAAAAAAAACTTGAATCTCCGACAAAGAAGGTGGTTAGAACTTTTGAAGGATTATGACATGAGTGTCCTTTACCACCCCGACAAAGCTAATGTAGTTGCGGATTCCCTAAGTAGATTGTCCATGGGTAGTGTGGCTCATGTAGAGGATGAGAAGAAGGAATTGGTTCATGATGTGCATAGGTTGGCCAGGTTAGGTGTCCAACTAGTGGATTCCACCAAGGGTGGAGTGATGGTCTATCATTGTTCTGAATCGTCCTTTGTGGTTGATGTTAAGTCTAAGCAACAGTTTGATCCTATATTGATGGAGTTGAAAGAATTGGTTCTCCACAAGTCCATTGAGGCTTTCTCCCAAGGGGGAGATGGGGTTCTTAGGTAACAAGGTAGATTATGTGTTCCAAATGTTGATGGCTTGATAGATAAAATCTTAGAAGAGGCTCATGGTTTGTGGCATTCTATTCATCTGGGAGCCACCAAAATGTACCGTGATTTACGGGAAGTCTATTGGTGGAATGGCATGAAAAAGGATATAGCGGGTTTTGTCGCCAAATGTACGAATTGTCAACAAGTCAAGGCCGAACACCAAAAACTGGGAGGTTTGTCCCAATATATAGATATTCCTACTTGGAAGTGGGAGGATGTGAATATGGACTTTGTTGTGGGTTTGCCTCGTACTTGAAGGCAACATGATTCTATTTGGGTGATTGTTGACAAGATGACTAAATCAGCTCACTTTATTCAAGTCAAGACTTCATTTTCGGCGGAAGACTATGCCAAGTTATACACCAATGATATATTTAATTTGCATAGGGTTCCCTCATCTATCACTTCAGATCGGAGTACTCAATTCAATTCACACTTTTGGAAGGCATTCCAAAAGGGGCTTGGTACCAATGTTAAGCTTAATACCGCATTTCACCCTCAAATGGATGGTCAAGAGGAAAGGACCATTCAAACCTTAGATGATATGTTGAGAGAGTGTGTGATTGATTTCAAGGGTAGTTGGGATGACCATATCCCATTGATCGAGTTTGCCTACAACAATAGTTACCACTCAAGCATTTCTATGGCTCCATTTGAAGAACTATATGGTAGGAGGTATAGCTCTTCGGTGGGTTGGTTTGAAGTAGGTGAGTTTGCTTTAATTGGTCCCGACCTAGTCTATGATGCCATTGAAAAAGTTTGACTCGTTAGAGAGAGGTTGAAACGGCCCAAAGTCGGCAAAAGTCCTATGCCGACAATAGAATTAGGGATCTAGAATTTGAGATTGGCGATTGGGTCTACTTGAAAATCTCACCTATGAAAGGTGTGATGAGGTTTGGTAAGAAGGGGAAACTTAGTCCCCGGTATGTGGGCCCAATCAAATCTTTAAGTGTATTGGGAAAGGTGCCTACGAATTAGACTTGCCGAATGAGTTGGCTCTGGTTCACCTGGTGTTTCATGTTTTCATGCTTAAGAAGTGCATTGGTGATCCGGTATCCATCCTTCCTTTAGAGGGTTTAGGGGTAGATGAGAACCTTTCTTATGAAGAGGTCCCGGTGGAGATTTTGGACCGACAAGTTAAGAGGTTAAGAAACGAAGAGGTAGTTTCCGTTAAGGTCTTATGGAGAAATCACTTAGTTGAGGGTGCTACATGGGAGGCCGAGGCCGATATGAAGTCCCATTATCCTCATATTTTTCCTTCTACTCCTATCCAAACTTGAGGTAAGTAGTTTTCTTTAGTTGGTGTTTTGAAAGACATATGTCCCATAAGTTTTCTTTATGATTTCCTTATGTTTTCCATGTTCTTGTGAGAATTCATGTTTAGCATATATTGAGTTTTCATGATTTATATGTCCCTCATGTTGATTTGAATTTTAGTATAATGATTGCACATTTGGCTTCATGAGGAGAATTGATGAACATGCTTAGTTATGTTTGGATGAAATGACATGTTGGCTCCATATTGTTGTGATGAGCTTGTTTGAAGTTGGAGAAGGTAGTTCCTCCTAAAATTATATGAAATGATGAGTTTTGTGCATATTGGGTTGTGGATGTAGTTTCTACTCCCTTGTATTGCATTGATTATGTCTTGTGATGGAGATGATGTTTCCTCCTATAAATTGTGCATTTTTGTTATGTTGCATGCATGATGGGCTGTAAGTCTTGAGTCTTTAATTCCATAAGGGGTATAAATCATCATTCGAGGATGAATGTTCTCAAAGGGGAGATAATGTAACACCCCGGAGAAATGGTAGGTTAACCTAGAGCTAAATGTGGGGATTAATGTAACTTTCCAGAGATGTTTAGACTAAACTAAAGCTAATAATGAAGGAGGTAAACATATAGGGGGAAGGTAAGGACCTAAAATACCAAGGGAGAGCGAAGGAGAACTTGTTTATCTTTGGACCTAGTTGGTGATTGGGAAGCATGATCACCCAAGTGACTTGGCGATGCACCAAAGTGCACTTGGGGTCGCCTAGTGGGCTGTCCCATTGACCTAGGTTTTGGGAAAAAAGCCGAGCTAGGTCGTGGGTCGCCGGTTGGGTTGGCGATTCGCCCAACAGACCACCTCATCGCCTAGTGAGCTTCCCATTTTGGGAGCCTACTGGAAATTTAGGCAAGCCACGGGCTCATTAGGCGAGTCGCCTAGTGCCTTTGGCGAGCCAAGGAGGGCCAAAGGGCGAGCTCAAGCGGACCATAGCCAAATTTTAAAGTTTAAGTTAGGGTCTTTAAGTAATCTCTCAAAAACTTGAACCAACACTTTTCCACTTTTTTCCTAACAAGTAAATATACCTTTTAAATTCAAATTTCCTTCAATTTAGTTACTCCCATATAATAAAAGAGAAAACCAAAGAAAGATCATCTACTCTGAATATTTCTCTCTCTAAACTCAAGGAAGAAGAAAGGAGCCATTGGAGCTAGGGTTGTGGATTGCAAAGGTTCTTCCCCAAATTTATTGGAGTTTCTAGTAAATGTATGGATGCTTTTCATCCTTGGGTAGCTATTACCCAAGGAGCCCCTTCAAAAAATAAGTTTTCAAGATTCCCAATTTCCCCAAATCTAGGGTTTTCAATCTATGGCATGGGTCTTCTTCCAAAACGATTTCAATTATTTAATTATGGTTTATTATGATTGATTATGATGATTCATGATTGGATTAATGGAGTATTGTTGGATTTTGATGAAAATCTCCTTTGGACCCATGACTTCCCCTTTTTCCTAAATTGTGAACTAAGGTGGGTCTTGATTGAACATGGAAGTTTGACAATTAATTATGTTTATGTTTATTAAGTTGTTGGATCATGAAATTCCCCTATCTAGTGTTGTAATTCTAGAAGTTAGGGTTGATCTTGATTCCTAGTCTTGAAGGACAATACCTAGGGTTTGTGTATGTTGATGAAGATTGTATATGAAGTCATGATTCACTTAGATAGTGATGACCTTATGACTTGTGTACTCGTGGTATTGATGCAAGATCCTTCTTCCCTCTACCCTTTATACTTGATTATGCAAGAGGTATGTATGTATGTTTATGATAAGGTTGTTGTGTTGATTGAAAGGCCATTCTCATGAACACACTATTAATATGATGGGAAAAGTTTACTCACATGTTGATGATTCTAAGGTTGAAAGGGCATTCTCACCTAATGAATCTATGAGCTCTTATGTTGTTATGTTAGTTGATTGCCTAATGCATTCTTTTATGAGCATGTACTTAAGTAACGACTTAATATGACTATTAAAGGGAATTATGCTTAGCACCGAGTGGATATGGCAATCAGATGGAGTATTTTACGTTTAGCAAGTTCGGCTTCCCAATGTATGATGTCTCATGGGATGTAAACATTTTACGTTTAGCAAGTCCGGGTTTCTAGTAGAAATCCCCATATCCCATAACTATGTGACCACATAGGTCTTTAGCTAGTGGGTCCACCTAAAAGTCATTATGTTAGTTCTACCTTAGGCAAGTAGGACACCCCTTTTTGGTGTGGGGGTAGAACACCGGATTCCATGTAGCTCACATGGTCTATGTCAGTTAATGCTATTTTCCCGATATGATATGAATATGAACTATGGTATGAATATGAACTATGATAAGAACATGCACTTTGATTATGACTTCTTAAAGGTACTACTTAGTATGAGTGGGGGTATGGGACTTCACTTATGCATTGCACAAGTAGGCTTTAAGAGGGGTTATGTCACGACCCGAGAGCACCCCCTAGTCATAACATGGCGTACTCAACCTCGAAGGGGTCTAATACAAGCCTCTTAGCTCATTCATTGCATAGACAAGAGAAATAGTGTGGAATTAAAACTTTTTATTCATAACCATACTATTCAAAGTCATTCAATACTCATAGAAAATCTTTCAAAAGACATAGCGGAAGACTAAGTCTCACATGGCCATATTAGACAAACTTTAACAATATAGGGTTACCACCCTTTACAATCGAATCTTAACAATAGTCTCAAAATTAGAAAGAACTAGAAACAATAAAAGTCATTGTCCTCGACATATGAGGACATACCAAAAGAGATCTTGCGAGAACTTTAATCCCAAGTTTCACTAGAGAATGCAATCACTTGCTGGAACCTACACTTGTAGTAAAAATAAGAAAATATGGTTTAGGACACAAAAATGTACTAAGTATGATGACCATGCAAAAACATGCTTAAAAAGGGATATATTGTTGAAAGTCATGCTTTATGCCATTTTTGTGAAACCTCATGAAACATTAATACAAGAGGCATAATATAAGTCACAACAAACATAGAAAATCACATAAAACCCTTTAACATCAACTTGAGCTTCAACCTCAAGTAACCCTCAAGCTATACCTTGTGCAATATATGGATAGCGTTCCATACCACCACCCACACTAAGGCACCACCTTAAGGTCACCAAAAGTGAACTTACCATTCATCCTTTCCACCTTTACACAATAAAGCATTTAAGAGACATAAACATTATATGAATCACATTAAGACCAACGTCTAAGACGACTCTAAGTCATACATTTGCAATGTGCAAGTAGTATCCCATACTGCTACTCACACTAAGTACTCCTTTGAAGTCACCTTAGACAAGGCACATTCATACACAATAAGTCATGATGAGGAAGTAATCGCATTATACAATCCAAGTATAGCATGCATCTTTACATTTAAGCATTTAAGCCAACATTCTTCATTAGGTTCATTTAGGACACATTTATGCATTTAGAGGACTTTCACACATTTAGTCATTGAGACTTAGGGAACTCACTATAGCCCTTTCAAAGCCTACTCGTGCAATTTATAGATAGAAACCCATACTACTACCTACACTTTGCAGTACCTATCTATAATCTAAAGTGCACATCTCACATGATGGGAATAAGTGTTTAACCGACATAAACCATGAGAGCTAAATCATGGAATCCGGTGTCATGAAACCCCACACCGTAAGAGGTGATCTCTTTGCCAAAGGAAGAACGGCTCATCTAGCTTAGGTGGATCCATTAGCTAGGACCTATGTGGGCACACAGTTATGGGATATGAAAGATGTTCATTGAGATCCGACCTAACGTTGGGAAAACCTCCATCTAACCATATCCTCTCGGTGCTTAGCCTAAATTCCCATAGAGTAGTTTAATTAACATTAGTGTACTAGAGAGGGCCACCAACATTAGGCCTACCGATCCAAAAGACTTTTCCCAAGAAGGGACACCACCAAGAGGTGTACCGTTTTAAGGTACTTTAAGGATAGCTCATTGACTTTCCTACAGAGAGCCACCACCATTAGGTCTGCCATCTCTAATTGTATCATTTCACACAAGAAGGAGGCCACCATCATTAGGTCTACCACTTCAAGGTTTAACACACACACAAGGGAAAGCCACCAACATTAGGTCTACCGGTCCAAAGTGTTACATTCACATTAGCACCTAGACTCTTCATGAAAGGCCACTAACATTAAGTCTACCAATCCAAGGTTTAGCCTAGAATACTTTATTAGTCATTTATAGAAAGGCTACCAACATTAGGTCTACCAATTTTAGACATTCATTCATTCATTCATTCACAAGAGGCTACCAACATTAGGTCTACCAATTATGTTTATTTAGACACTTACGTCAAGATACATTCATTATTCAAGAGGAGGATGCCTAAGCCTACAAAGTCAAGAGATTACATTCAACATACTTTCCATTAGTCAAGAGGATGGCACCTAAGCCTACCAATTAAAGATACTTCATTCATGGTCACATTTGTCAATACAAGAAAATGATGCATTAGCTTACTAATTCAATATATCATTTTCATCATTATGGAACACTTCAAATTCCATCATTTTCATTCATGAGTGTTAAGAGAGAATATGCTTTCAATCACAACACATTTACATTTTATACAAGATCATCATTCCATCATTGAAATCACATGTATATTCTTCACATTATACCTTCACATATACAATATAATGATAATACTTCAATTCATAAAACTATGACTTCAAGGCCATGATCACAATTTACATAGTAAGTAAACACCTCCACCTTTCAAGTGGATCAACAATTCAAGCACAATTCTACTTTAACATGAAATTAGGTCAAACTTGCCCTTTCAAGGCTATGATCACAAATTCTCAATTCACCAACAATTCACCATAATTAGGCATAGATGATGATACAATTCAATAATCTAAATCAATCTAAGCATAAATCCACCATCACACATTCATAATCAATAGACCCACTTCATAATTCACAATTTAGAAATTGAGAGAAATCATGCGTTCATAGAGTAAAATCATATTAAATCATCAAGTGAACATCAATATAATCATAATTTATCATTTGAAAACGTTTGATGCAAGAATCCATGAGATTGAGTAAAACCTAGGGTTTTTCATGAACTTGAAAACTTTGAAACTTCTTTGAAATTGACTCTAGCGTGAAAATTAACCCTAGATGAAGGATCACCATACCTTTCTATTGATTCTCCACGAAAATTGAAGAATAAACACCTTGAAATTCCCAACCTTAGCTTGATCTTGACCGTGATCTCCAATGTTGTTTCTAGAGAGAGCTTTTTAGGAGGGAAGGATTTTGATTTGAGAGATGAAATCTAAATGAGTGTTTTAATGTTTTAATACTCTTAAAATACCTTAAAACACTTAAAATAACCATCCACATACTAATTAGGACTTGGGGTGAATTTACCAACTCACCCCTAAGTTGGTTGTGTCCTTTGACAGCAAACTAGGTCCAATTGACGGACCCCATCCACAAATCGTGGATGGGTTGACGGACCGTACTGGTCTTCCATCATAGGTGGTTGTGGCAAGGTTTTGGGGGTGTTGACCTACGGAGGCCATCCACGGGGAATGGATGGACCTACGGGTCGTGAACCCTATCCGTAGGTCATGAAACTTTGGCCAACTTTTGTGATTATTTGTGGTCTTGGGGGTTAGACTAAATGTCCTCCTCGAGGAACCCTAGGGTGGTCCTTGGGGAGTCGTACCTTGACGTTGGACCACTAAACCCCTCAACCAAAGCTCGAGAAAACATACAACGAAATGAAACCTCATGACAAATACAAATGCACACACGTTAGGCTCTAGTTTCACTAGTTCATTTTTAGGGTCATTACATTATCACCCACTTAGGAACATTCATTCTCGAATGACACTTTAAACACATTAAGGGGTAACGACTCAAGACTAGCAGCCCACAATCATGCATGCAACATCAATATAAATGCACACAACTAGGAGGAAACATCAACTCCACATCAATAAGCTCAAAACACAACAAGAAGGTAGGAACTACATCTACCATCTCATTATGCATCAAAACTTCACATTCTTCATTTCATTGGAGGAACTTCCTTCTCCAAATCACATCATGCTAATCACAACATCATTAAGCACATTTAAGAAATTTTCTCATAAAAGCTCATTATACAAGTTTTTAATGAGGCACATTTAGGCATGTTAAACAAATCAACTCATGAAACATTTAGGAAACTCATCATAGATGCATATTAACACGAGGAACACAATTTTAAAACTCATTTTTCTCATTTAAACAAGAATTCAACTAGAACATGCACAACATAAGGAGACCATAGAAACTCAAATTCACACAAGACTCCAAAACATGGAACAAGCTACAAGAAACTCTTGGTCTCAAGCTTGAATAGGAATAGAAGTAAAGAGATAAGGATATCAACACTCTCAACAACCTTACTATTTACAAACCATCCCCCACTTAGGAGAAAACCCAACTGAGGCTATCATGAAACAACATAAGGATCTCATCACAACAAAAAGGAACTATAACTTTTTGGTACCTTCATTCGGGTTATCTCCTTTGTCCTTGTTAGCTTGAAGGGCATAGAAACGGTTATTCTTTGGAGCATCAAGATTTGGTCAATTAAGAGAAGCTTGTTTGGACTCCCTTCCTCTAGCAGTAAGAGTAGGACAATCTTTCACTTGGTGATCATTCTTTCCACAACCATAGCACCCACTAGTACCGGCTAGACACTTCCCATGATGCTTCTTCCCACAATTGTGACAAGTAGGTTTAGCAAATAGAGGTCCACTACATCTCTCTTCACTAGCCTTAGGAGCACTTGAAGAATCTTGGTTTGGAGCTCTCTTCTTGAACCTAGGTTGAACTTGCTTAACGGATCTGCCCCTCTTCAAATCCCTATTCACCCTCTTAAGTTTGGACTCTTCAATAGATTGAGCATACACAATAACTCTAGAGATATTCATATAATCATGGAGCATCGCCGTACCGCTCTCTTCTTTAACTAGGTCAGATACACAGGTAACAAACCTACTAATCTCATCTCTAGGGTTAGACACCAAGGATGGAGCATACTTAGACAATAGGGTAAACTTGAAGGAATACTCCTACACTCTCATGTTACTTTGCCTAAGGTTTATAAACTCTTCGACCTTACAACCCCTCTTCTCACGGGGAAAGTACTTACCAAGGAAAGCTCCCTTAAACTCCTCCCATTCTATAGGACCCGCTTCAATCGGCCTATTGGTTTTCATTGAGTGAACCACACTTGGGCCACATCTTTCAATTGATATGAAGCCAACTCCACTTTCTCCCTAGAAGTTACTCCCATAGCATTGACTGTCTTAAAAACTTCATCCAATAATTCTTGGGGATCTTCTCCCACTTTTAGATCCATGAAAAATAATAGGATTCATCCTCACAAAGTTTCTCAATCTTGAGGTCACGGTACTCTCATTAGCATTCACCCTAGGCCCCACATCTCTATTCACTTAAGCCATCATGGCTCGGGCTAGGGTTAGAAAAACCGTCCTAATATCTTCATTGGTCATGTACAGGGGAACCACCAGAACTTCATTCTCTTGATTTCCTAGAGGAACTTGGTAACCTTGATGACCTTGATCACCTTGGGGAGGAACTCCCTCATAAACAATCTCATCTTGCACTCTCGTCAGGTTAGCCCTTGTATTCATTTCCTATAAACACAAGAGAAGGATTAGGAAAAGGAAACTTATAGAACTTTACTCTAAGGCACGACTTCACGAATATGAAAGAAGTGTAACTTTTTATTGTCCAATAGCCTCTCGCTCATAGATGTGCCGCGACTCACACCAATGAAAAACACTCTACTAGACGTGGCTTGTGCGACATCAACCCTAAAACCATTTACAAAATCTTATGCTATGATACCAAGTTTGTCATGACTCCAGAGCACCCCCTAGTCGTAACACGGCGTACTCGACCCCGAAGGGGTCTAATACAAGCCTCTTAGCTCATTCATTGCATAGAAAAGAGAAATAGTGCGGAATTAAAACTTTTTATTCAAAACCATACTATTCAAAGTCATTCAATACTCATAGAAAATCTTTCAAAAGACACAGCGAAAGACTAAGTCTCACATGGACATCTTAGACAAACTTTAACAATATAGGGTCACGACCCTTTACAATCGAATCTTAACAATAGTCTTAAAATTAGAAAGAACTAGAAACAATAAAAGTCCTTGTCCTCGACATATGAGGACATACCAAAAGAGATCTTGAGAGAACTCTAATCCCAATCTTCACTAGAGAATGCAAACACTTGTCGGAACCTACACTTGTAGTTAAAATAAGAAAATATAAGTTAGCATAAAAAAATGTACTAAGTATGATGACCATGCAAAAACATGCTTAAAAAGGGACATTTTGTTGAAAGTCATGCTTTATGCCATTTTTGTGAAACTTCATGAAACATTGATACAAGAGGCATAATAGAAGTCACAACAAACATACAAAATCACTTGAGCCTCCACCTCAAGTAACCCTCAAGCTACACCTTGTGAAATGTATGGATACCGTCCCATACCACCACCCACACTAAGGCACCACCTTAAGGTCACAAAAAGTGAACTTACCATTCATCCTTTCCACATTTACCCAATAAAGCATTTAAGAGACATAAACATTATATGAATCACATTAAGACCATAATCTAAGCCGACTCTAAGTCATACTTGTGCAATGTGCAAGTAGCATCCCATACTACTACTCACACTAAGTACTCCTTTGAAGTCGCCCTAGACAAGGCACATTCATACACAATAAGTCATGACGAGGAAGTAATCGCATTATACAATCAAAGTATAGCATGCAACTTTACATTTAAGAATTTAAGCCAACATTCTTCATTAGGTTCATTTAGGACACATTCATGCATTTAGAGGACTTTCGCACATTTAGTCATTATGACTTAGAGAACTCACTATAGCCCATTCAAAGCCTACTCGTGCAATGTATATATAGAATCTCATACTACTACCTACACTTTGTAGTACCTATCAAGAAACTAAAGTGCACATCTCACATGATGGGAATAAGCATTTATTCGACATAAACCATGAGAGATAAATCATGGAATCCGGTGTCCTGTAACCCCACACCGTAAGAGGTTATCTCCTTGATGAAGGAAGAACGGTTCATCTAGCTTAGGTGGATCCATTAGCTAGGACCTATGTGGGCACATAGTTATGGGATTTGAAAGATGTTCGTTGAGATCCGACCTAATATTGGGAGAACCTCCAACTAACCATATCCTCTCGGTGCTTAGCCTACATTCACATAGAGTAGTTTCATTAACATTAGTGTCCTAGAGAGGGCCACCAACATTAGGCCTACTGATCCAATGTACTTTTCCCAAGAATGGCCACCACCAATAGGTGTACCGTTTCAAGGTACTTTAAGGATACCTCATTGACTTTCCTACAGAGAGCCACCACCATTAGGTATACCATCTCTAAGTCTATCATTTCACACAAGAAGGAGGCCACCACCATTAGGTCTACCACTTCAATGTTTAACACACACACAAGGGAAGGCCACCAACATTAAGTCTACTGGTCTAAGATGTTACATTCACATTAGCACCTAGACTCTTCATGAAAGGCCACTAACATTAAGTCTACTAATCCAAGTTTTAGCTTAGAATACTTTATTAGTCATTTATAGAAAGGCTATCAACATTAGGTCTACCAATTCTACACATTCATTCATTCATTCACAAGAGGCTACCAATATTAGTTCTATCAATTATGTTCATTTAGACACTTAACTCAAGATACATTCATTATTAAAGAGGAGGATGCCTAAGCCTACCAAGTCAAGAGATTACATTTAACATACTTTCCATTAATCAAGAAGAGGGCACCTAAGCCTACCAATTAAAAATACTTCATTCATGGTCACATTCGTCAATACAATAAAGTGATGCATTAGCCTACCAATTCAATATATCACATTATTCATCATTATAGAACACTTCAAATTCCATCATATTCATTCAACAGTGTTAAGAGAGAATATGCTTTCAATCACAACATATTTACATTCTATACAAGTTCATTATTCAATCATTGAAATCACATGTATATTCTTCACATTATACTTTCACATATACAATATCATGATAACACTTTAATTCATCAAACTATGCCTTCAAGGCTATGATCACAATTTACATAGTAAGTAAACACGTCCACCTTTAAAGTGGATCAACAATTCAAGCCCAATTCTACTTTAACATGAAATTAGGTCAAACTTGCCCTTTCAAGGCTATGATCACAAATCCTCAATTCATCAACAATTCACCATAATTAGGCATATATGATGATACAATTCAATAATCTAAATCAATTTATGCATAAATCCACCATCACTCATTCATAATCAATAGACCCACTTCATAATTTACAATTTAGAAATTAAGAGAAATCATGGGTTCATAGAGTAAAATAATATTAATCATTAATATAATCATAATATATCATTTGAAAATGTTTGATGCAAAAATCCATGAGATTGAGTAAAACCTAGGGTTTTTCATGAACTTGAAAACTTTGAAACTTCTTTGAAATTGACTCTAGGGTGAAAACTATCCATAGATGAAGGATAAAAATATCTTGCTATTGATTCCCCATGAAAATTGAAGCAGAAACACCTTAAAATCTCCAACCCTAGCTTGATCTTGACCTTGATCTCCAATTTAGTTTCTAGAGAGAACTTTTTAGGAGGGAAGGGTTTTGATTTGAGAGATGAAATATAAATAAGTATTTTAATGTTTTAATACTCTTAAAATACCTTAAAACACTTAAAATAACTGTCCACATACTAATTAGGACTTGGGGTTAATTTACCAACTCACCCCTAAGTTGGTTGTGTCCTTTGACAGTAAACCAGGTCCAATTGATGGACCCCCATCCACAGACCGTGGATGGGTTGATGGACCATACTGGTCTTCCTTCATTAGTGGATGTCGCAAGGTTTTTGGAGTGTTGACCAACGGAGGCCATCCACAGGGAGTGGACGGACCTACGGGTCGTGACCCTATCCGTAGGTCATGAAACTTTGGCCACCTTTGGTGATTCGTTGGGGTCTTGGGGGTCAGACTAAGGGTCCTCCTCAAGGACCCCTAGGATGTTCCTTGGGAATTCGTACCTTGATGTTGGACCCTTGAACCCCTCAGCCAAATCTCGGGACAATATATACAAAATCAAATGTCATGATAAACACAAACACACACACGTTAGGCTCTAGTTTCACTAATTTGTTTTTAGGGTCGTTACAGGTCATGGTGAGGTTCTCTTTTGTTACTGATGAATTATGGATTATGTATGAAAGATATGTATGAAATGTTAAGGTTGACTTTACTTGTTACAAGTTATGAACATGCATGACTGTCACGACCCGGGAGCACCCCCTAGTCGTAACCGGCGTACTCGACCTCGAAGAGGTCTAATACAAGCCTCTTAGCATTCATTCATCGCATAGACACTAAAACCATAAGGAATTTAAAACTTTCTTTACCAAGAAAAC
>JAJOOO010080105.1:0-24993 GCA_029582685.1 Solanum piurae
ATTAATTTATATTTATATAACGATAAAATATAATTATAATAAAATAAGAAATATTTTCATTTTTAATTTTTTCTTGAACTGAAGTAAGATAAACATTTTCTAATTTAAAAATTATTATTAGAAATAGAATATGTTGAAAAGAAAATAAATAATATATTTATTTGAAAAAATGAGCAATTTTTACCCAAAATAACAATAAGGGCATTTTTGGACCAAAGTATTGACGGAAAGGACATTTTTGGACCAAACTACAAATGGAGGGCATTTTTGTTCCTTTCGCATAGTTTAAGGGCATTTTTTACCCTTTTCCCAATTTTTAATAGTATAGATTTTGTAATAGTAAGAGAGGAATTTTTTTTTAAAAAGGTAATATAATTTAATTTTATGCAATGCCTAATAAAATCTTCATTCCACTAAAGGAAACTTGAACAAAAAACATTTATTGACCTAATTTTGGTTTCACCCTAATAAGTTGTTTGGATTAATGAAGTTTTCAATCAATCTAAGAATTATTATTTTCTTGAATGAATAATTGTTAAAAATATTTAAAGAAAAGCATTGATCTATAGATCAGAATGTTCCAAATAATATTTGTATCAAATAAAATTAAACTAAAGTTAATCTAGCTAGAGAAAAGGGGAGGAAGGGTATATGATTGAAATTGAAATTCAACAACTTTTCAAGTCTTACACAAATAATAATATTGATTGAACAACAATAAAATAAATTATCCTAGTAAAAAAGATGGCTGCAATACATCAATAAAACAAACAACATGATAATAAGAAAAGATGAACAATACGAAATAAAAAAACATTAAATAAATATGAAAGTAACTTTACTCAACAACAAATTAATACAAAATGTTTAAACATAATTAATTTTTGGGATGCTCAACATTCTTCTCTTAAATATTGTTGTGATTACCTTTTATTGGTTGATCTTCTTCTTGTAGTTGTTTCTTTCGTTCAACAACTTTAGTCTTCTTAAGAGCAATTTATTGAAAACTCAACAGTTAGTTAGTAGTTAGATGACGTGGCAGAGTAGTTAGTTAGGGAATCAAGTTTGTTATAACTGATCCTTTCTGTTAAGCTATGGAAAGGAGATGTATATATATACATGTAATACTTAGTTCAGATTCATTCAAGACAATACACAATTTATTTTACATTGTTGAACTTCTCCCTAGAATAGCATATCAGAAAACCTCCATTAGAGGCGTTAATATGATATCAGAGCAGGTGACTGAATCAACATCAATGGCGGTTACAGAGCTGGTTATTCCCTACACTAATCCTCTTTACTTGCATCCATCTGATGCTCCAGGATCTGTACTTTATCTTGTTAAGTTGACAGGGACAGAGAATTATGTGTTGTGGCGGAGATCGATGAGAATTGCTTTGCAAGCAAAACAGAAGTTAGGATTTGTGACAGGAGCTTGCAAGAAGGCGAGCTTCGAAGCTAAGTATCATGATCAGTGGGACACCTGTAATGCAATTATTTTGTCTTGGCTGATGAACATTGTTACCCGTAGCCTCTTGAGTGGTATTGTGTATGCATCTGATGCATCCCTGGTTTGGGAGGACCTGTAAGAACGATTCGATAAGGTCAATCGTGTAAGGATATACCAATTACATAGGGAGATAGCTACGATTGCAGAAGGAACCGATACTATTTCAGTCTATTTCACAAAGTTGAAGGAATTGTGGGCTAAGTATGATACGATGGTGATATTTTTGAGTTGTGAATGCCCAAAATCGAAGGCTTATGTTGAGCATTTGAGACAACAACGACTGATTCAATTCCTTGGAGGATTGAATGAATCACATTCTCAGGCGAGGAGGCAAATTCTTATGAAAACTACTGAACCAACTCTTAATCAGGCATATTCGATGATAACAGAGGAGGAGAGTCAGAAATATGATATGGATCACAGTACTATGGAGATGAAAACTATAATTGAAGGAAATGATGTCCCAACTTTTTTGACTGCTAGACAACCTTCGAAACCTAGATACAAGAATCCTAATGCATTTTGTGATCACTTTAAGTCGAAAGGTCACATGAGGGGTAATTGTTATCAGCTCATAGGGTATCCTCCATGGTTCAAAGGGAAGAAGAAAGAGGGATGCAATGTGCAATACAATACGCCTATTTATTCTCAGAATCCTCAATCGTTTAATGTTGAATATGGTGTTCATAATGCGAGTCATATGATTGCACCTTCTTATGGAAATTTACCTTTTCCTCAGAATCATAATGCAGGAGAGATTTGTAAGCAGGGTGGAGGACATGGTCACAATTCTTGTGATTCTGCTTGTTTCTTTCCACATGCATCTCAGGATTCTGGTGGTTACAGTCAGGCTGCAGTGGACAATTATCATCCTGGACATGGAAGTGCATGTATTCATGGTCATAGAGGAAGAGGATGAGGAGGAGTAAATATGGCTTTCACAGGAGGAGGTCATCATGTTTCACATGGATCTCAGTCAAATATGGCTTTCACAGGAGGAGCTCATCATGTTTCACATGGATCTCAGTCTCCAGATGTTGCAGGTATCATCAATTGCTCTGTAGTACATAACTCATCTGGTTCTAGATGGATAGTTGATACAAGAGCTACTAATCACATGGTATCCACTCATACATTGCTTTACGAGACTCAAAATTTATCCCCCACTGCATCTAAGAAGGTTCATTTACCTAATGGTCAAAAAATTCCTATTGCTCTCATTGGGAAGTCTAAACTTAAGCAAGGAAACATATCTCATGTTCTGTACATTCTTGATTTTAATTACAACTTGTTATCAGTTTCTCACCTGACCAAAGAACTTCAATGTTGTATGGTGGTTTATCCTGACTATTGTATGCTGCAGGACCTTCACACTGGGGAGGTGAAGGGGACTGGTAATTTGGAGAATGGATTATACTACTGGTCGCACATTGTTAGTTCAACTGCTGCACCTTCAACTGCTCTAAGTTTGATGGACAATGCTGATTTGTGGCATAGAAGATTAGGACACATTCCTCATAGGATTCTTCAACAAATGCATTTACCTCACATTTCAGCTGCTTCAAAACAACCTTCGTATAGTATTTTCCCTTTGGCAAAACAGACTAGATTGCCATTTCCTCAAAGCACTAGTAGATGTAATGGTGTATTTGACTTGATACATGGTGATGTTTGGGGTCCATATAGAACTCCAACTTATGATGGATATAGATATTTTCTTACATTAGTAGATGATTGTAGTAGGACGGTTTGGATATTTCTCATCAAATTGGAAAGTGATGTTTCTATTGTATTGAAGGATTTTTTCAATCTAATACACAGACAGTTTGGTAGTAATGTAAAAGTATTCAAAAGTGATAATGGTTCTGAATTTTTTAACTCTTATTGTGGTGAACTGTTTAGAGCTGGAGGCATAGTTCATCAGAATTCCTGCCCCTATACACCTCAACAGAATGGCATAGTTGAGAGGAGGCATAGGCAGATCCTTGAGGTAGCAAGAGCCATTAGGTTCCAAGCCAATTTGCCTATCAAGTTCTGGGGGTTTTGTGTCCAAAATGTTGTGTACTTGATTAATAGAATTCCATCATCTGCACTTTCCATAAATCTCCTTTTGCTGTGTTTTTTGAAAGGGACCCTTTTTTGCAACATCTTCGAGTTGTAGGGTGTTTATGTTATGATGTTAATCATAGTACAAATGGGGACAAGTTTGGTGCTAGATCCATTAAATCTGTATTCTTAGGTTATTCTGCTACACAAAAGGGGTACAAACTTTATAATCTTTCCACCCAATCTCTCTTTGTTAGCAAGGATGTTGTTTTTAAAGAGAATGAATACCTTTTTCAGCATAGCCTTGAGTCTACAGAACCTACATCCCATGATATCCCTAACATGTTTGTTTTTGATGATCAACACATTCCTATTAACAGGCCTGCAGTTCTTGTTTCGCCCATCATTGCAGCACCTGGGCCAGTTCCCATCCCTTCTGCACCTCCTCAACCTGATAATTTTGAAACATAACTGAGAAGGTTAACTAGATCTTCTAAACCTCTTGGTTGGTTGCATGGATTTTCCCATAATGTTTCATTTTCTCCTTCTTGTTCAGTTTCTTGTTCTACTGCTTATCCTCTTTCTGCATATATGTCTTATGCATCTATTTCTCATTCATACTACCGGTCATTGTGTCATTTCTCTGTTGTAAGGGAACCTACTTCTTATAAAGAAGCTATACACAATCCCCAGTGGGTTCTTGCCATAGATCAGGAGCTTAAAGCTTTGCATGATAATTATACTTGGGAACTGGTTCCCTTGCCTCCTGGGAAGAAGGCTATTGGCTATAAATGGTCTATAAGGTTAAGTTTAATGCCCAAGGTGAGGTGGATAGGTACAAAGCACGACTGGTAGCTAAAGGGTTACACACAACAAGAGGGGTTGGATTATCAGGAAGCCTTCTCTCCTGTTGTCAAAATGGTTACTGTTAGGGTGGTTCTCTCTCTGGAAGCTATGAATGGTTGGGTTTTACATCAGATGGATGTCTTTAATGCTTTCCTGCAGGGTGATCTAGCTGAGGATGTTTACATGGTTCCTCCTCCTGGCCTATTAAGTGAGGGGGAGTTGTCCAAAGTTTGTAAACTTCAAAAGTCACTTTATGGTTTGAAACAAGCTTCTAGGCAGTGAAATTTGAAGCTCTGTGAGGCCCTTATCAGTTCTGGTTTTGTTCAGAGTCACCATGACTATTCTTTGTTTAGCAAGGGCTCTGGTTCTGACATGGTCCTTATATTGGTTTATGTTGATGATATTTTGATCACTGGTTCTAGTTCTCAGTTGATTCAAGAGACCAAGTCTATGCTTCAAGCTCATTTCAAGATCAAGGATTTGGGGGAGATGAGATACTTCCTTGGTTTTGAAATTGCTAGGAATAAGGAGGGCATTGTTTTGAACCAAAGGAAGTTTGCATTGGATCTCATTTCAGACTTTGGGCTGGCAAGAACCAAACCAATCAGTACTCCTTTAGAAGTTGATCAGAGGTTCACCAGTCACGAGTTTGACATACATTATGAGCCTCATAAAACACATGAAGATGTAACACTTAGTAATCCCACATGTTATTAGAAATTGGTTGGTAAGCTGCTTTATCTCACAATGACAAGATCAAACATTAGCTATGCAGTACAAAACCTTAGCCAGTTTATGCATAAGCCAAAGAAATCCCACATGGATGGGGCTTTGAGGGTGGTAAGATACTTAAAGAATGCACCAGGTTTGGGGATCATGTTTTCATCTAAAACTTCTAAACAACTCTCAGTTTACTGTGATGCTGACTGGGCTACCTGTCCTATGACAAGAAGATCTGTGAGTGGGTTTGTTGTGAAGATTGGAGACTCTTTGATTTCATGGAAATCAAAGAAACAAAATACAGTTTCAAGGAGCTCAGCTGAAGCAGAGTACATGAGCATGGCCAATGTTGTGGCAGAAGTTGTTTGGTTAATAGGCTTGTACAAAGAATTAAAGGTGGAGTTGGAGTTGCATGTGAGATTATTCTGTGATAGTAAGGCAGCACTACAGATTGCTGTTAATCCTATATACCATGAAAGAACAAAACATATAGAAATTGACTGTCATTTCATTCGCGAAAGAATACAAGAAGGTGTCATTCAAACGAGTCATGTACCATCTAAAATGCAGTTAGCAGATGTGTTAACCAAAGGGTTAGGGAGGACTCAACATGATTTTTTGTTGTCCAAGCTTGGTGTATACAATCTGTTTGCACCATACAACTTGAGGGGGAGTATTGAAGACTCAACAGTTAGTTAGTAGTTAGATGATGTGGCAGAGTAGTTAGTTAGGGAATCAAGTTTGTTATAACTGATCCTTTCTGTTAAGCTATGAAAAGGAGATGTATATAAATACATGTAATACTTAGTTCAGATTCATTCAAAACAATACACATTTTATTTTACATTGTTGAACTTCTCCCTAGAATAGAATATCAGAAAACCTCCATTAGAGGTGTTAATACAATTAGCTTTATCATATCTTTAAGTTCTCTAACATCGAGTTAAAAAAAAAATTCCCTCAATAACTTCATTAAACAACAACTCCATTATTTTCTCCTCATTCTGTTGTTCAATTTTTCTAATGTTTTCTTCTTGATCCTTCATCTTTTTGTCAAGATTTGTTTCATGTTTAACTAGATTGGGAATCCTTTTGTCCTCAAAAAACTTAAATAGTTCTCGAATCTTTCCTTAGCTTGACTCTCTGTTGGCCATAAAATAACTTTGTCTGGAGAAAAAATAACAATTCTAAGTTGTACATCACACAGAGTTGACAATTCGTGTGGTTTCTTCGTCAAACTTGTTATTTTCTTATAAATGAGGTTTTTTGTACTACCACCACTTATTTTGTATTGTTCTCAAGGCGCTCCTTATTAGACATATTTGGTTGTACTTCATAAAAAATGATACACTTTATTTGGGAGAGAAGAGACTACAATTGAACCAGTTAAATAAAGAATATAAATTTATATATATAGGCCTAAGAATATTGTTATTATCAGTATTTTAAAAGACTATGTTAGGACTCTCCTCGAAACTCAAGTGTGTGACTTAGTTCTGTAAGACTTACGCCCTAAGCGTCCAATTGTACGCCATAAGCACACCCAACGCTTGGGGCATGTCCAACCGATCTTACACAAATTATGTGTTAAATTCTTTAGTTAACATTGTTGACCGTCATAATTTTTTAATAAATGAATAATACTTAATAGTTTTTTAATCTATAGAAATAAGAAGATCGAGACTAACTGAAATAACAAGTTGTAGTATCATATATTTACTATTTGGTAACACTTCGAGGGTGATTATTTATATATTACGTAATATTTCTTTTTAAAATATATAGAAAAAATTTACTTTTTCACTTATCATAGGTATTCATGTTTTCATCATATGCTCAAAATTATCATATTTTATTATGTTATTTGAAAGTAATTTTATTTTTATTCATGATGGATTGTGTTTTTATTATAATACTAATAAGTTTTAGTGGTTATTTTCTTTTAGAGGGTAAATTGTATAGTATTATAAAAATATATTTTTAGAAATAATGATTTTTTTATTATTAGAAAGTTAAGATATTAGATTATTTATACTTGTATAATCATATTAGAAGTTTTATTCTTTATAAGTTTCCTTGATCATGTTTGTAATTATTTCAAACTATTGATGCATTTTTATAATTTTGTATTATTATACTATATATTATAAATTAAAATTTAAACATCCATAGGACTTACGCCCCACGTCTCGAGACTTACGTCTCGCCCTACGCTAAGTAAAATGCCCCGCCTCACATACCCATGCCTTATAAAACATTGTTATCACCATATATTAAGTAAAATATTTATGTATATTCTCAAAATATTAAAAAATCATTTATAGTTTTGAAAAATGTAATACATGAATCAGATTTGGTTCCAAGAGAATTCTTCATGTATTTTATTAAAATTTAAAATTTCAGTTGTCATTTTGGAAAGATAATTAATGAAGCATATTTGGTTCCAAGTGAATTTTTTATATATTTTATTAAAATGCTAATAATTTGACTGTGATTTTGGAAAACATATTTCATGAAGCAGATTTGGTTTCCAAGTGGGCTCTTCATGTATTTTTTTAAAAAGAATTCTAAAATTCCAACTATGATTTTGAAAAATAAAATCAATAAAGTAAATTTGGCTCCAAGTAAACTCTTCATATTTTTTATTAAAATGTTAAAAGTCCAACTATGATTTTGGAAAGCATAATTCATGACACAAATTTGGTTTTAAGTGAATTCTTCATGTATTTTCTTAAAATGCTAAAAGTCTAACTGTGGTTTTAGAAAGATCAAATTACAGTCTTACCCTTTGTTAAAGCCTCCAAATGATTCCAGTTATTCAAATACATAATCATGCTCATATTGATATACTTCTATCCGATTCAAAAGTCAACGTTAACTCTGAAGGTAAAAAATATAATTTTATTTCAAAATAAGTTTACCAATGGTACGAGGATCTCAAATCTCAAATTTCATTAAAAAAAAGGTTGAGTCTGAAGCTACCTCCAAATCAAACAAAAATTATTTCTAGAGTTAGGAGACCCCCTCCCCTCTCCCCTCTGTCACGAGCCAGACCGTCGTGAGTGGCACCCACATTAACCCTCCGATGGGAGAATCATTAATACTAATTAGCTAACCAAGAACTACACAACTAAATCAAACTAAGACATTTAAAGTTACGGAAGCAAGTTTAAATGCTAAGAAAATAAATGAGGAGTTCCCATAAACTCCAACAAAAGTCTAACAACCCAAAACAAATGCGGAATAAATACCTAGAACCTGAAAGTCAATGTACCAAAACTCTAACAAGAACCATAAGTCTAAACAAGAAGGGGTACGACCCCATGCTAACATAATAAATCCTAATGCACTAGTCTAAGTTCGAAAATATGGACATAAACGGAAGAGAACTCATGGCAATTGTTGCTCCCCAATATACACGCAAGTGTACGTGGTCGCGCAAGTAATATAGATTCTTAAAGAAATGAGTTATCGTTCCCACGGGACTTATGATCAATTTATATCTAACACTTAACTCTACCAATAAAAGTAAAAGTAATTGTTTAAGAGATTGTTATGCTTGTTAACTACTACTAATTATGCACTAAAATAAAAGTAACCAATTGTGAACGACTTTAATATGATGTTTCAAGCAAGTAAAAGACAATTCCAGGGTTGCATTATATAACAAATCTCATGTATCATATTCTCGGCTTAGACTAATTTCAGTTGTCAAGTTACTGATTTATAGGGTTAATTATATGAGTCGGGCTATACACCTCTCGTTGTCTACTCCAATTAGCTATCTAACTACATCGTTGAGCAGGGATAAATAGACTAACTGACGAGCATTTATATTTCATCCTATTTCGTAACCAAGCAAGGTGTTCGTTCGGGCGTCACTCCTGAACACTAATCACCTCAATCTAATGGGTCGACCGAGCTCTCTATATTCTTTGGTCTATCTAACCTCTCTTCTCCCGATTTTAAGATTAGACAATATATTTATCTTATTATGATCAAGCACAAAATACTAAAACAAGAATATAGAAGTAACTTATAATGACAACCGAGAATTAATTCAAAAACCTTAAATAATTAACATTCAATCTGTAGCTACAGCCCCAGAACTAGGACTTTTAGCCGCTCATGCTATTAGAAAACCACAAAATACAATTGTTCATGTGATTTTCGGAATAGAAGAGTTAGAAGATCAAAACCTATTACAAACGTGGATTCTTGCTCTTGCACACCTAATAAAAGTCGAACCCAAATAATGGAGCCCTAAGGGTCTATTTATAATAGTAGGGAAAGTTGAAGACAAATCCTACTAAAATTAGGAATCCTTTTAACTAATGTTTTTGTTGAAAAGTCGTAATTCTCATGGAGCCTCGCGCCTAACAATCGCTGCAGGTATTTCCCCTTGGCGCGGCGCGCCTAGCAGTGCACCTGAAGAAGTTCTCTGAACTTTGGGCCTTGGCGCGTCGCGCCTAGTAGTGCGCCACAAAAACTCCTCTGAACTTCAGTCCCTGGCGCGGCGCGCCTAGCAGTGCGCCAGCCACTGTGCCTTTTGCCTTAGTCATTTGTTTGCTCATTTTTGCTCCATTTTTTTTCGTTCCAACTCTAATTTCTTTGAAAGTTCCTGAAACAACTAATCACGTGTGTGAGTGCACAATCATCACAAGTTACACAAAAAATCAAGCTAATAACTAAATCACAACCATCACCTACCTCAAACAAAGCTTGAATCCCTTAAGAAACTTGATTCTTCCCTTTCCAGATTCTTTTCGCTTGTTCTTGGTCTACAAATAATCAATTTAACACAGAAATCAATAAACAATAACTAATTACCCGAATTACCAACAATCATATCAACCCTAGATCAAACCCATGATCCCAATATCCAAATTAGGGCTTTTTCCACTATAATTCCCAGATCAAAACCCTCCCCATCGATAATTACCCACTAGATTACATTCTACGGATCGAAATATGGGTTCGGGGAGTTAAAACCTTACCTTTAGCCTTAAGAATGGTGAAAAACCGTCAAGAAAGCACCCGGGGTCGTCTCCTAGCTCTCAAAGTAAAAAAGTGCAGAATAAAATATTTTCGAGGTTTATTTCCGTCTTAAGTCGCGTATGTCCCACCACAGCGGTACTCACCCCGCTACAGCGGCATAAATTCCCGCCATAGCGACTTGCACGGAATAGTGAGCAAATTTAATAATTCCAATACCCCCATTTCACATATACCTTCAACCAACGACACTCAGAAACTACCCGTCCATGCTAAGATCAGTTTCAAGAGTTCTACTCACTCGAATTCAATTCCGTAAAGTCGTACGGGTTCCTTAATTTCCTAGCTATCTACTCATGTGATCAGATTTAAAATTAGATCACCCAATTGTTACCATATTTCCCTAGACTAAGTATGGGCACCGGAACCACCGGACCGGAACGAACCGGTACCGGACCGGAATGGGACCGATTGACCGGTTTGTTGACCGGTACCGGGATGAACCGGACCGGGATTACCGGGATGAATATTCGGTCCCGTCCCGTCCCACTATATACCGGGATGGTACCGGACCGGAACGGAACGGGACGGGACGACACATATTTCAAAAAATAATATTTTTTTTAGTTATTTTGAATTTCAACTTACACGAAAATATGAATGCTTTTTTATTTTTCTAAGTTTAAATTTTAATAGTTTTGAAATTTATAATGTAATTTTACTAAAATTTATTTTAAAGATATTTTTTTTTAACTATTACTTATTAAGTTTGCAAGTTAAGACTTAAGTTTAATAAAGTTTTTTTAAAGAATAAATTTGAGCTTAAGTTTTCAAGATTTGAATTTGAATCTTTTGAAGTTTATAAGTTATTACATATTAATATGTTATAAGTTATACTTATTAACTTGTAATTTAAATAACTTAAGTTTGTAATTTTAAAAAATTAAATAAAAAAAAAGTATATAACAATGACACAAATTAAAAAAGATATCAATCCAATTTATTCAAATTTGTATTACAATTTACAACTATTAGTAGAGTGCCTAATTTACGCAGCCACCTTCTAGGAAGGGTTCTGTTTCAACTTAGCCTTGAATGTAATACTAATAGTGGTATAGTCCTACAATGCCATTCTCTAACTAAGCTATAGATTGACCGTTATCAACTACTGGTCTTGGTAAAGCTCGTTGACGATCTTGAAGTTCCATGCCGCCGTCACTACCATATCCAATGGCTGAATCTATGAAAAGTTCATATTGACTACTTAACTTTGAAAGTCCTAGATTTCTCCGCTCAACATTTATCCAATCTCTAAACAACACCGATATCTCTAAACTGTCTTCTGTTAACGAATATTTGTGGTCTCCAATTTAAAATCTTGTCGCGCTGAAAGCGGCCTCCGAAGCTACTGATGATCCTTGAATTGCGAGCACGTCCTTCACCATCCTACTAAGTTTTGGAAATTGAGTTCAACGAGCCCTCCACCAGTTCAGAAGTTGTGGTATACCTTCCTCGTTTGTAATATTATCTGAACCTTGTTCAAGATATTTAACAAATTCACATTTATTAGAAGAATCAAGATCAAGTTTATGTTTCATTCTACCATGGGCACCTACTTGAGGCATAGACATTTGAAGATTTTAAACATTGTCTAAGGAACAATATTTATCATACATTTCTTTAGCAAGTAATTTTATACTATTTTGACATGTTTCCAAATCAGGTTCTTCATCTGGCTGAATATCTAAATTTTGATAAATGCATTTAACTAAAGAATTGCAGTTAAATAAATTTGAGGGATAGGAAAAAAATATTTCTTAAATTTTGAAATCATAGCTTCAATAACATTTGCAAATATTTCATTTGTTTTAAATTCAGCAAAGAGAGATGAAATCTCACATACATGCATTAAAATTTCAGAAATAGTAGGACAATACATTCCAGATTTTTTTTTAGTAGCATCATAAAATGATTTCAAAAATATTCTAAGTTCATTTACTTCTTCCCAATCACTATCATTAAGTTTTGAATCAGAATAAGCATTATGAGAATTAAATTGCATAGTAATAGGTTCTCTATATGCATAAGCAACTTCAAGCATATCATAAAAGGAATTCCATCTAGTTTTTACATGCTTTGGAACTTTTCTAAATGGAAGTTGATATACATTACAAAGCTCTTTAAATCGATTAATTCTACTACTACTATGTATATTAAAAATAAAAAAACAAGCATTATCAATTTTTTCACAACTATTTTCAAATAATTTCACACCATCACTAACAACCAAATTTAACATATGCGCAACACATCTAACATGAAAAGCATATTTACTAATAGGACAAAGTCTAGGTTCTAGCATATTAATAGCATTTAAATTAGCAGAAGCATTATCTAAAGTAACACTAATGACTTTATCACAAAGACCGAAAAAATCTAAAATATCCAACACAGTAGTAGCAATATACATCCCAGTTTTTTTCTGTTGACAAATTTTATAATCGATAATTCTTTTTTGTAAATTCCAATTATAATCAATCCAATGCGCAGTAACAGTTAAATAATCATTACCATTAGGACTACGACCCATATCAGTGGTAACAACAACTTTACAATCCATTATTTCAAAATAGGCACGCAAAAATTGACAATATTTTTCTTGAAATTAAAAAATATCTCTTTTTACCATGCCTCTTGATAAACCAGTAAAATTAGGATTATATGTATCACGAATATATGCAATAAAACCCGTATGTTCTCCAAAACTAAAAGGTAAACCACAAACAACAACCATTTTAGCAAAATTTTCACGATCACGATCCTCATTATAGGTTCGATGTGTAAGAGGACCACTTGGGTTTGAAGTATTTAATTCACCTTGAACCATATTTGACCCTCTAACCGATGCTCCAACACTAGAATCTTCATTAACACCAAGAGAAGATAAATATGCAAACTACTCTTTCTTATGTTTTAGAACCAAATGTCTTTTTAATCCCCCCGTTGAACCTCCACTCCCACCAGATATACTAAAAGTTTTTTCATCATTCAAATAACAAAATTTCCACACATGTGATTTTCTAGTACGTTCTACCTTGGTCTTACCCCTAGTTGGAATAATAGGAGGACGATTAGTTCCAACCGGAGGATTGTCCTCCTGAGGTGGAACTTCAGTACTATTGGGGTCGGGACTAGTCGGTGTATCATCTAAATCTACTTCTTCATCTTCATCAATTTCTACTTCTTCATTTTCTTGATAATTACCATAATGTCTTTCATAAAGTTCATGGGGAATTATAGGACTATCCGAATTAAATTCTATAGGACCGGGACGAGAAAAACTAGTTTCATTCACATACGTAAATTCATCCGTATTTATTCTAACAAGAGGAACTTTAGATTTAGAAGAACTAGAGCCTTTATTAGTTCTTATACACATATTTTTTACTTTTTCTACAACACCTATTTTACCTTTACCATTTTTTTTAGAAGACTCCATGATATAAAATTATAAATTATAAAATAAGAAATTTAACAAGAACAAATAAAATATAATAAGAAAAACTTACAAATAATAAATACAAAAAATAAATATAAGATTAGAGAGTGGAACGAAGTTACCAAACGTTTGTGTAAAGAACAAACGATTATAACCGAAAATTGAAAAATTAATATCGAAACTTGAAGTTTGAAGATGATTCCTCCTCCAAAATTCACCAAATGATTATTCAAATCTTCACAATTACAAAATAATATGATTGAAATTTGGAACTTGAAACTTGAAACTTTGAGAAAGATTGAGAATTGAGAGAAATTAATAATTGTTAATTGTTACTGTAAAAATATAAAGAGAGGGAGTATATATAATTTTTAGAAATTGTAATTTGTAATTGTAATTATGTGTTGGAAAATATTGTCGTTGAAATGGAGTTGGAGAATTGAGACGTTGAAATGGAGCCGTTGGGAGTCTTGGACTTGGGAGGGAAAGGGACTTGGGGCAGTGGGAAGGGGCCAGGTCGGCAGGCAGCAGATAGCTTTTCAGAAAAAGCTGCCACCTGGCCGCCTGGGACAGAGGGAATCAGGGAAAGGACTCCTTTCAAAGGAGTAAAGTCAAAACTCAAAGGCTTTTCAGCCTTTTTTTTTTTTTTTTATATATAAATTATAAAACATAAATTAATTAATAAAAAATATTATTAACCGGATTACCGAACCGGAACCGAAATTTACCGGGATCAACAGTGCCGGGATTATCGGAATTAATATTCGGTTCCGTCCCATCCCGAGTACCGGTTCATGGTGTCCCATTCCGTCCCGTAGACTATCGGACCGGACCGATACCGTTACATCCTGGTCCGGTGCCCAGACTTACCCTAGACCTTACTAACTCCGATTTTATCCAAATCTGCACTAGGTTGGAAAATTCCAAGTTACTAATAAAAGTTTTTCGGCCCAAAAAATTTCCCCATTGACTTTTCTATAACGACGGAAATAGGTCGTTACACCCTCCTTCTCAATTTCTACTATCAAAATACCATTTAAAACTAATAAGTAGTAAAATAGCAAAAATAAATATCAAAGTTGAAGTTAAAATGCCCTAACCAAATCATTTAGTTTCTCCTTAAAATTGCCCAAAACTGAAGTCCTCAAAATAGCTTAAAATGAACCGTTAATGTCACAATCCAAAAATAAACATGATGGAACTTGTCTTTTCCCACCAAGACAAGTCAGCCTCAACCCAACGAGAACGAAACAAATACGGAAAAACAGTAAAAGCAAGAACAAGATAAAGCGAAAAACTTATTCTTCTATTAAAACCCCTCGAAACTTGGTTGTCACGTGTACAAGCCACTAAATACATAAAGTGCGGAATTTAAGAAAATAAGTACAAGTCTGAGCCTTTGTTCTCAAATAGAACAAAGCATAAAGGGAAGGGAAAGAGGGCCCACCGAAGTGACGAGCAACTACCTTTTCAAATCCTTGACAATCCTCAAAATTAGAGGGAGGAAAAAGAGATCACATGGGTCCGGCTCGGAACCTACAAGAGTGTAGAAGCAAGGTGAGTACCAACAACACGGTACCCAACAAACAACTTAGAAAACAAGACATCTAGCTAGAAAGTGTATACCCCTTACACTCCAACCGAACCTTTTCAAACTACAACCTGCATGAAATCAGCCCAACTATACCGCTCACAAGGTCTAATATACACAGTTCAATCTTCACAATTCAACAATCAAATGAATCAGATTAGTCAATCTCAATGTGAAGTAGGTCAGTTACATGTAACAAGTACATTAATCACAATTAACAAGTAAGTCACGCATAAGCATCAAGTGATAATAATTAATCTCTTGCTCGAACCATTTTCCATCGGCACAATATCACTACCTGGAACGATTTTCCATTGGCTTTATATCAAATCACTAGCTGGAATCAATTTCCATAGACTTTATATCACTATCTAAAACCAATTTCCATTGGCTTTATATCAAATCACTAGCCGAAAAAATTTCCCATCGACTTTATAAACACTTGCAGGTAATGACCTCGGCATCACAACACTCCCCGGCAAAGACCTTGGTATCATAACACTCGCCGAAAAAACCTCGGCATCATAAATCATCACATGTCTCATCACGGTACTCACAATAAATGCATACGAGCAATATCACACCACACCGAAAAGACAACAATTCACACAATTCAAGTCCAACATTCATGTTTCCAAGCATTTCATCAATCAATCAACAAAGGTCACAATAAGGCATTTCACATCATCATGTTCATCACATAGGCTTTTTCCATTTCACCTTTTTTTTATTCATTTGGATGTATCAAGTGGACCATTGAAACCCTTCACATCATCCTCATTACTCCCAACACATAAGCAACGAAGGAAGCACACATATTTTACTAGAATATAAAGTTTATGAAGTCACTTGCCTTAAAAATCAATCAACAATCACTCCCAAAGTTAAGTCTTCCCCTTCCAAATCACTTTCAAAGACACAATCCATGCACAAGCAAGTATTCACAATAAAGTTCTAGAAACAACAACACCCACATGAATCCTCCTTAAAAGTGGGTCAATCAACACAAAACCCAATTCTAAAAATAAGGTTTGAATCCAAAATTTAATGCTTCAAAACATTACTCAAGGCTTTAAGAACTCATTAGGGAAAATCATTTCGAAAAAGGACTTCAAAATCACCATTTTATTGATTTATTAAGTTCTTGAAGATAACCCCAAATTTCTCATTTCAAAAGCTTGATTTGAACACATAAAACCACAAATAATAATGAGTAATTGAAAAATTAGAGTTAAGAATCATTACCCAAAAGATTTTCCTAAAATATCTGGTCCAAATCGCCACCCCAAAGCTCCAAAAACTCAAAAATAGTGAAATGGAGCTTAACCTCGAATTTGCAGGCTAAAACCCCTCCCAGATGTTGTACAAGCGACAAGGGGATCGCTTAATCTAACCCCACAAAAAGTGCGGCATTCACAAAAGTGAAGCCTCCGTCGCTTAAGGGAATGTCTTTTAAGCGACAGAAGCTTTGCAAAAGTGAGACATGCAGTATACTAGAAAACACAACAAACTTTACAAGCATCAAAAGGACCATCGTGATTCGTTCAGAACCTCGTACACACAAACCACATATGCAAATCAATTATACTCGACGTTCCAGACACAAAAGAATTGTCAAAACATGAATCTGAGGTCTTCTTGACCCGACATACATGAAAACCACAAGAAATTTACTCACACCTAAAAAGGCTAAAACAAGCTTGGGACCTCTTAAAAATCAACCAAGACCTCACTTAGGGCTAAAATTATCCCCCTGAATCCAACGCAACTCTTAAAATTTCAAACCGAGTATCTGAACCCCGAATATTGACCAAAGTCAACCCAATGGCTAAAATTCTATAATTACACAACTTGAGACCTCAAATCTCAAAAAGACTCGGAAACTGAAACTGACAACTCTCATGGATCAGAGTTCACATTTCGGGACTAATTGAAACAACATAATTCCATTCAAACACTCAAAACTCCAAAAGACACCGAAATTACTTTCTTAACAACCTAGCCTTTCAAACATAAAACTTACCAATTCTCAACTTTTAAAAGTTCAAAAACAACATTTCAAAATCAATCATAGAAGACCCAGGATCAATATCGAGAGGGAAAATGGTATTTCTATGGAAAAACAAAAAATAACTGATCGAATTATTACATTATGCACCACTTTAAACCATATTTGTCTTTGAACATAAAGCAAAAGAAAGTACTTGGAGCTTCGAAAAACTGAGGATTTATGGAACGAATATCAGACTCTGTCTCCCAAGTCGTCTTACCGACTGAATGATGCTTCCACTGCACCTTCACTGAAGCAATCTCTTTGGTCCTAAATCCAATGGCTATAGGTTCCTCCTCAAAAGATAATTCTGGACCCAACTCCACTGAATCAAGGTAAAGTACATGGGACTCATCCAAAACGTACTTCTAAATCATGGAAACATGAAATACGGGATGCACGACAAATAAACTAGGTGGAAAGGACAACTTATAGGCCACCTCTCCCATACGACTCAAGATCTCAAAAGGTCCAATGATTCTAGGGCTAAGATTTCCCTTCTTTCCGAACCTCATCACACTTTTCATGGGTGACACTTGGAGCCATACATGATTACCCTATATGAATACTAGGGCTCGAACTTTCTGATCCACATAACTTTTCTATCGACTCTGGGCTATAAACAGTCAACCCTGGATCATACAAACTTATTCTATAACATCTTTAAGCAAGTCTGTATCTAATGAATCCATCTTAGTTGAATCAAACCATCCAATCGGAGATCTACACCGTCTACCATACAGTGCCTCAAAAGGGGCCATCTGTATATTGGAGTGATAATTGTTGTTATAGGAAAACTTTGCTAAGGGAAAATGTTGATCCCATCTAGCACCAAAATCAATCACACAAGCTCAAAGCATGTCCTCCAACACCTGAATCGTCCACTCAGACTGACCATCTGTCTAAGGATGAAAAATTGTACTCATATCTAACTGAGTACCCAAACCATGTTGCAATGCCTTCCAGAAATTGGAAGTGAACAACAAACCCCGATCAGAGACAATAGAAACTGGGACGCCAAGAAATCACACAATCTGACTGATATAAAGCTCAGCTAACTTCTCCGTCATATACTTCACCAGAACTGGATGAAATGGGTGTGCTTGGTCAACCTATCAACAACCACCCACGGTGGTAGGTAGTCCCACAACAAAGTCCATAGTGATTCGCTCCCACTTCCAAGTAGGAGTGCATCCTCTGAGATATACCTCCAGGCCGGCTATGATAAAATTTGTAATATCCTACTTCATTCCACACCACTAAGAGTGCAAGATTAGATCATGATACATCTTTGTTGTACCCCAATGGATGGAATATCGAGAATAATGGGCCTCCTAAAAAATTAGTCTAATCAACTCGTCCACCTTGGGCACACAAATCCTGCCTCCAATACGCAAGACACTATCAGAATCAGAGACATCCTCTTTGGCTTCACCTCTCATCACCTTGTCTCGAATAAGATATAGTTTATTGTCATCGAACTCGTGTTTATGAATCTGCTCAACTAAGGAAGAACGAGCCTTAATAAAAGCAATCAAGCCACCTGTCTCCTCAGAAATCTGTAACTGGACGAGATTGTTGACTAACCTCTGAACATGTCTAGCCAATGGTCTCTCTTCCACACTAATAGCAATAATATTTCCCATGCTAAAAGTCTTCCTACTCAAAGCATCGGCCACCACATTAGCCTTTCCTAGATGATACAAAATTATGATATCATAGTCATTCAGTAGTTCAAGCTATTTGTGCTGCCTCAAGTTCAGATCTCCCTGACTGAAAATATACTGAAGACATTGATGGTCCATGAAGACCTCACAATGAACCCCATACATATAATGTAGTCATAGCTTTAGCACAAATACTAAGGTTGCCAACTCCAAATCATGGGTGGGGTAATTTCTCTCATGGGTATTCAAGCATATGCATTCACCTTGCCTTTCTGCATAAAAACACCACCTAATTCGACTCTTGAAGCATCACAATACACGATGAAGTCCATTCCCTCCTCGGGTAAGGTCAAAATAGGAGATGATGTCAAAAAGTCTTGAGCTTTTGAAAGTTCTCCTCACAATCATCAGAACACAGGAAGTTCACACTTTGTTGAGTCAGTCTAGTCAAAGGGGATGCAATGGTAGAGAAGCTTTGAACAAATCATCAATAATAGCCCACAAGTCCGACGAAACTCCGAATCTCAGTAATCGATGTAGGTTTGGTCCAATCCCTCACTGCCTCAATCTTGGTTGGATCTATCGGAATACCCTCCTTGGACGCCACATGTCCCAAAAATGCCACAAAATCAAGCCAAAACTCATACTTTGAGAACTTGACATAAAGTTTCTTTTCCCTCAATCTCTGGAGTACAATCCTCAAATACCGATCGTGATCCTCCTTAGTATTGGAGTACACCAAGATGTTGTCACTGAACACTATCACAAAGGAATCCTGATAAGATTGGAACACCCCGTTAATCAACTCCATGAACGTTGCAGGGGCATTAGTTAAACCAAAAGACATCTCAAGAAACTCATAGTTCCCATAACGGGTCCTGAACGCTATCTTAGGGATAATTGATGCCCTAATCTTCAGTTGGTTATAACTAGATCATAAATCAATCTTAGAGAACAGAGATTCACCCTGAAGCTGATCAAATAAATCATTAATACGAGGAAGAGGATACTTGTTCTTCACTGTCACTTTGTTCAACTGTCGATACACATCCTCATGGATCCATCCTACTTCCTCAAAAACAACATAGGAGCATCCCATAGAGAAACGCTAGGGCAAATAAACCCCTTACTAAAAAAATCTTGTAACTGATCCTTCAATTCATTCAACTTAGCTGGATCCATATGATAAGGAGGAATAGAGATGGGCTTGGTGCCCGATTCTAAGTCAATAGCAAAAGCAATATCCTTATTCGGAGAAATACCTGAAAAATCAGTAGGAAACACATCTAAAAACTCTCGAACCACATGCACAAAATCAATGGGAGATGGCTCAACACTAGTATCTCGAATGAAAGTCAAGTAGGACAAACACCCTTTATCAACCAATCTTTGAGCTTTAATGAAGGAGATAACTTTGCCAGGGTAAGAACTAGGGGTGTTCATGGTTCGGTTTGTATATGTTATTAGTTAAAATCAAAACCAAATCAATTTAAATTGATTTTTAAATTTCTAAAACCAAATAAAAAAAGTAACCGCCGGTTTGGTTAGGTTTTTTTGGTTCGAAAGTAATAGGTTTGTTGAAGACATACACATGTCGATAGACACAAACACTTAGTACATGAATAATTCAAAAATAATCTATTACATGACCAAAGTGATTCATCCAATGTATCAAGTTTCAGAAACTAAAAAAACTCATTGTCAATAGCGTAAAGTTGGTTCAATATTCTGGAGATCTCAACATCTTATCAATAGACTTTTCAATAAAATTACACCTTAAAATATTGAGAAATTACTTCTCAAAAAAAACAACAACCAATATTTCATAGTCAAATTAATCAATTACCATCTTCTTTAGCTTGAGTTTTAAATTATTCAATGCTAGTTAGAAAATTTTATAAAGAACAGAGAAAGTGTGACCTTTAAAGTAATGAATATTGAGGGATTTAGACTTAAGGTTTTAATAGTTGGGCTAAAATTTAAGTGTTGGGCTTTAGAAAATAGTAAAATTAAAGACTTAAGTTAATTAAAATTTATCAAAATACTTGTATTTTATTTATAAAATTTATATATATAACTTCTCGGTTCGGTTTGGTTATTTTTGCGGTTATTAGTAAAACCAAAACCAAACCAAATAGTATCGGTTTTTCAAAATTTAAAATCGAACCTAACCAAATCAAACCAAATATCAGTTTTTTAATCGGTTTGGTTAGAATTGCGGTTCGGTTTGGTTTTATAACCATAACCATGTACATTCCTAGTAAAAACCACTAGCATCCATCCACTCAACATTCGGTACACCCGGCATCGCTAAGGTCACAACCTTAGCATAATAATCAAGAATAACATGATGCATAGAGAGCCAATCCATACCCAAGATGATATCGAATTGTACCATCCCAAAAATGATCAAGTCTACCCAAGTATCATACCTGGCCAAAGAAACAAGACATGATCGATACACTCGATCCACCACTAAAGATTTACCTACTGGTGTAGAAACATGAATATGCACATGCATGCAATCATACTCCATATCAGGCCTAGCAGCAAAATAGGTAGACACATATGAGAAAGTAGATCCTGGATCAAACAATACAGATGAGGTCGATGGAAAACTAGGACGATACCTATGATCACAACATCAAAAATCTCCATCGAAGGCCTCCCTAGAAAAGCATAACACCGGCCCTCATAGCCACCTACAGTCTGAGTAGAACCTCTAACTCTACCCTGCAGAGCTAGAGTACCCCTACTAGTAGTCCTGCCACCTCTACCAGTTTGACCTCTGCCTCGACCCTTTGCCGGAGGCGCTGAATCCCTAGCTGGAGCAGCTGAATAAGAATGCCAAGGTCTTGAATGAGTCTGAAGAGGACACTGTCGTATCATATGACCTGGATCCCCACAAGTATAACAAGATCTCGACACAGATAAGTATTGTTGCCAACCATACAAACTACCATGGCCATTTCGGCCAGAACCATAAGATCCTCGAGCTAACTTCCCACTCTCAGTTGCTTGCATAAAAGCAGGAACCGGTCCACAATGATGAGAAGTACTATTACCTCTATGTTAACCTCTGCCTCCAAATGAGGCATCGGAAAACTGACCGGAAGAATGGGCCATCTTGGGATCCCCAAACTTCTCTAAAATTATTGACTCCGGTCCTTGGCGTTGCTCACAATGGACTGGAAGGAAGCCCCTTCTCTAGCTAGCCTGAACACATAGGATCTGACGGAGAAAGTTAACCCTCTCACAAACCTGTGAACTCTCTCTGATTGAGATGAACTCTAATTTTAGAAATTGAAAAACAACTAAAAAAGAATAAGGTAAGACATAGGAAGAATATTCGGTCGTTATTTCACCCACGCAAGTTGGTGCTGGTATCAATCATACCCAACTTTGGAAAGTGCCGCTCAAAGGAAGCACATGACGACTTAGTGAGTATATCAACAACTTGGTCAGCATGCAATATGTAAGTGTTTGACTTCAATATCTTTGTTTTGCACCTGATCCCACACAATATGAAAGTCTATGGCACCATGCTTCATCCGATTAGAAAAAACAGAATTGGGACAAATATATGTACAATTTTGGTATATAATTTGTATACGTTTTTAAGTGGAAACACATAACATGACCTTATTTTCGAGGAGTATTCATCGAATGCAAGCATGATGAGTACACTAATATTAATTTTCGAAACTTCTTGCTTTTGATTACTTATTAGACTGTGTGTGAGTAGTTAGTTAGTTCTTCCACTAGGGAATATCTGGCAGCGGGTCAGGATAGTGACAGATACTATTTAGATTTTTCAATCAATTTATATAAGCTTACATATGTGAATATTCTTTCTCATTATTTTAAAAGAACATGGTTACATATAATCTACGAATCAACAACGTACAAAAGTGTATTGAGTTCTTGTTTGGAAAATGATAAAGTTGCTTAGTCCCATTCTTTATAATTGTATCTCATACTGTCTAAAAGACTTCAAGTCTGAATGGTATACTATACTCATCAGGAAGCGTCACAACCACTCCCCGATTTGGATCTGCGGTATTAATTTGAGAAAAATCATTTGGTTTTTAACCTAGAGCAATTGGTTTACCTGTATTGATCACGCAAATATACATCACTTAAGTAGAGTCGAGTTTAAATTCTTTCCTACACTTTCGATAAGTTTTTCATAGTTGTAGTCGTACTAAAGTACCCTTGCCGGAAAATTCACTTTTGGGATGAAGAGAATCCCTAAATATATATGCTCTTTTCAGGATTGAAGTCCTTTGCTCTAACCAGCTGAGCTACCTCTAAGTTACACTATTTACGAATATCCCCTGGCATTCGGCGATTGGTAGCATAGAGGAGGACTCAAACAAATCAACAGTTACACTATGTGGTACATGTAAACAAGAAGAAAATATTTCAAAGCATCTAATCATTTATCCCCACTTGGGAAGGTAAGTACTATCCATTGTTAAAACATTTTCCCCCATCAACTACAAAAAGTGTACTCATATAATCAATTTTGATAATGACAACATGAAATATTTGTCAAATTAAACAACGCAAGTTGGACTGGTTTTTGAAAGAAACTAAATTGAGAGAACAAAAATGTTCTTAATTAAGAAAATAGTTGTTTGATATGAATCACATGAAGTAACAAAAATAAAGGTATAAAAGAAACTTACTCTTTCATTTTAATTATACCAACAACAAATGACCAGTGTCTCAAGATCCGATGAGCTCTGTAGATTAAAGTTCTAAATTCCAGGAAAATGCGATTGTATTATAAATATGTCTAGTTCTAAGAATCTTTGACTTGATGGTGGAGACCAGCACTGGAAGTGTACATGGCCAAGTTGGTTTGAATTTTTTTAAATATCAAATCAAATTATTTGTGTTGTATTTTTAAATTTATAAACCAAATCAAACTAATCAAATTCGGATTTTCAACCTCAATTTTTTCAATTTTTTTTTTTTTGGTTTTTGGTTTTTGTTGGGTAGAACTCGTTTGCATAACTTAAAAGTATGATATGTATGTGTAAATAAAACCAAATTTTACATGTTTCATCCATTGCGAACTCTTTAGTACTGACCAACTTAGCTATCAGATTATAAGTAGTGATGATTCAATAGTAAATGTCCTTATAAATTTTGGATAAGATTAAAAAAATTGGGAAGAAAAAGTAGAATATCCTCCTTCCCAGTAGAATATGTTTTTGACAAAAATTGGGATAAAATTTACATGATATAGGGTTCGGTTTGTTTTATATTTTTCTTTTAAAAATTAACTAACAATAAAATAATATAATTAAATATTAAATATATGAAAATTCAAAGAACATATTTTGTGATTTTATTGGCTTTCCTTGCAAAACAAAAAAAATAAATATTATCAGTAAAATCTTTAAATTTTCAGTCGCATAACTACTATTTTCTTACAACAATGTTTTAAAAATTCGTTATACAACTATATACAAAGTTTTGATTTTTTCTTTCTATGACGAGGTTTAAAAACATGATATACAATATTATATACATAGTATATAAGACTATACAAAATTGTAAGAGGTATTTATACACTCATATACAATATTGACTATACAATATTATTTATATACTCATACACATTACTATACACTACTATACAAAATTTGACTTCGTTTTCTTCCTTGAATTCAAGCATTAGAACAATCCAAAACAACTCAAAAATTATACCAAATCATCCTAAATTTTAAATTCAGAGGGTAATTAATGGTAGGAAAGTCACCACAATATTGCCTTTAGCTGCAACTAGAGGTGTCAAATGGGCGAGTTGAGTTGAAATTGAAGATATTAAAGTGGGTTGAAATAGAAATTGGGTCCTGACCTGCCCAAGTTTACTTTGGGCTCAAATGGGCTTAAAAATAGGTTGGGTCTTAACCCCTCAATTTGACCCGCATAATCTCAATAATTTTAATATATTGTTATTTAAGTTTTATAACCACAATTTGAATTTCAATTCAAGAAAAATTAAAAAAAGAAATTACAAATGGATAGATAAATCCTAAAAGATATAAAATA
>JAJOOO010080107.1:0-25440 GCA_029582685.1 Solanum piurae
CTATTCTGAACCGATCTTCTAAAAATCGACTAAATAAGAACTCATTTCCCTTTACCTTAAAAAATAAATAAATTAAATTCTCAAAGTATTTAACTGATTTAGTGTCTTAATATTTCCCCCCTTTTTCCCTTTAAATGATCTCAACTATAAAGTTGCTCAATTTAAAATTAAGTTAATTTTTAGCCAAATAAATAATTGTCGGATAACCGCGTATTAGCGGGCATTTCGGGTGCTTTCAAACCCTTCCCGAAATGCTAATAAAGAACCTCGAACCCCTTTAAGTATTTTCAATCGATTTCCTGTTTTAATCTTTTGAAAACAACAGTTTTCTTGATTTTTCTTAAAAATTAAGTGGCGACTCTTAAATCAGTCTAAATTACATTTTTAAAATAAAACAAGAGGAAACTGTATATACAAATACATACATTTTCGTCATATACACTTATAATTATACAAATACTGATATTTCCCTACAAGTTCTCCTTGCCTTTCTCTCTTTCTCACTTTATACCAACACAAATTATACATACATTGTATAATTTGTGTTGTATAAAGCGAGAGAGAGAGAGATTTGATATACAAATATTTTATTTCAATTCAATTGTATATAAATTCAAATTTTATGCAGATATACAAATACAATCATTGATACATATACATAGTAGTCACATATATACAATTATCTAGCTGATATACATATACAATCCATGCGCTTTTATACAAACGAGATGCTTGCCTGCGATTTATACAAATCGGATGCTCCATAGCAAACATATTATGCAAACTATAGCTATAGCATACAAATATGATTTTTATGTTTGTTAAACCTAAAAATTACTATTTTTTATATAGTTAGATCCATAACATAGATTAGAAAGAGAAAAGAATATCATAATATTCAAAAGTAAAAAATAATAATGATAAATTGATAATTTAGAGAGTAAATAGATATTTGATTGGTTGAGTGACATATTGAAATGTTATATATAAGCATAGGTAATTTCAAATAATTGAAAGACCATTTAAGTAATGAACTCAAGAAAAGGTTATTGTTGAATAATTATGTGATATAAATAGGGTGGAATCAGTATTAGGAGTTTGAGAGGTCTAAATTTCCTTCCATGTCCTTATCATTGAATTGTCAATCAGTTTTGTTTAGGGTTCATAAGTTATTACTTAATTTTCTAGTACAAATATTGGGTCTACGAAAAAGCTATTGAATTCGTTCGAACCCACAAATCCCGACCTAACTCTGCCCCAAATATGAATAATTAGCTAGGTCAACTAGTTATTTGTGCAAGTCAACAAAACGCCCAACATGCTACCAAAAATTTGTTCAAAATAGAAATAAAATCTTTTGCAAGTTAAAGTAACATGACAGAAGGGAACAGTATTTTAGAGGTGGGGACATGAGGTAGGATATTTTACTTAATATGGACCGAGGTATAAATGTCATGAATTTTTATTTTTTATTGAGATAAGTGTCAAAAAGATGTCAAAAATATACTTAAACTATTTTTTTTTTGAGTTTGATACTTCAACTATTGAGAGTATGAGTTTCATACCTAAACTATCATTTATTACTTATTAGTTTGAGAAACACACCTCGTGTGTGTAATGCACTCTCTCTTTTATTTGAAAAATCTCGACACATGACATTTCACGTGAATAAAATATTTCACCTTGATAAAAATTAAATAATAAACTATTAATATTAATTTAAAACTAATGATTAAAGTATTCTACCCCCAAAAATGTTATATTAATCATTTAAAAATAAATAAATCATGATTATAGAAACTAAAGAAAACAAAAGTCTAGCATCATTTTGCAAGTAGAAATAACGTAATAATGATATAAAAGTTATTATGAGATGCAAATTAACTAACGCATTCTTAACTCTCAAACAATAAGAATCACAGTTTCTTAAATATATGACTATCATACATGCAATTTATCTCCTTAAAAGAAAAAAAAATCAATAAACTAGCTATTAGTAATAAATATAATTAAAACACTCATTCATGAATAAAAATAGAATACTTTCAAAGAACGAAATAATAAAATATAATAATTGTTTAGATATAGGATAAAAACATGAAGATCAGTGACAAGTAAATATATAAAATTTGACTATGTATTTTAAAAAGAAATATTAAGTATTATTGACTCTCGTTACGTTCTCCAATCATACAGAAGCAATAATACAACTTGCTATCTGATGAGTTACTCTCAGTTTTCTTATTTCTATATATGAATTTTTTTTAAAACTACTAAATATCATTATTTATTAAAAATTGATTATAAAGATCAACAAAAGAGTAGTAATGACACCAAAATAACCATATATATTGGATAAATATAAGAGTCCTGACTCCTGATAAATACTTCAAAAGATAAACAGTAAGTTTGGTGTCATGCGCCAAAAGCATAACACTGACTCAATAGACATTTCTATATAAACTAAACTTGCTATTCAATCACAACAATGGGTCCATAGCTCAGTGGTATAGCATTTGACCGCAGATCAAGAGGTCACCGGTTCGAACCCGGTTGGGCCCTTTTTTTTCTAATTTTCTTTTTTTGCTTCTGCATTCCCTTAGGCTCCATGATCCAAATTTATAATATATGAATTTCTATACTAACTTTAAGTTAAAATATATACAAAATAACAAGGTTCACATTTAGAAATTTATAATATATAATACGTAATACATAAATATGATTTAAGCAGAAATTATTAAGTTCTCGGGGATCCAGATCCACCCATGAGATTGTACACATCGGCCTTCGTCCTGACTAATTATAGGACTATGGTAAAATACTCTAGACATAATTCTACATTACCAATGATACCTATGCTAAACAACTACTTATAAAGGGGTTTCTTTGTTTTCCTTTTTTCTTTATTCGATAGTAGGATTTAAGAAGTCAAACACAATTAAGAGGAAAAACCTTACTAAGTCAACTTACACAATGGGAAGTAGAATTAGAACAAGACTAGGTCAAAATAGTTGCAAGCAAATCTATATATATATATATATATATATATATATAAATATATAGATGTGGCAGCCTCCAATGGCCAGCATTTGTAATTATCTATTTTATCTTTTTAATAAAAATAAAATCTGAGTTTTTTCCTACAAAAAAAATAATCAATGCATTAAAAGATCACACTAAATAGGAGTAATTAATTACTCAGTAGCAACCCAAAATGTCTAAAAGTTCATAATAAATATAGCAGCAGCCCAAAACGTCTAAAAGGTCACAATAAATATGAGTTATTATTTACTCAGCATCAGCCTACAACCTCTAAAACCCAGCCCATCCAAAACGTTTCAAAACCAACCCAGCATCAGTTAGATTTTTGTATATGAATCACTTCATTGCAAAATTTAAGAGGATTTATTCATCACTTAATTATAGAATTTGAAAAGTTTTTTTACCAATAACTTTTGAATACTATATAAACAAACATACAAACTATCAGCTTGGAGAATCATGTCCTAAACATGAGTCAAAGACAACTTTGTAATTTCAAATATCAATATTGCTACTATTTGATGCTCCTCTAATCCTCTTAGATTATCAACACACTTATTACCATTCAAGACACAAAACTTCAGTCATTTGGGCATGAAATAGATCATTTGTTTATTACCATTCAAGACACAAAACCTCAGCCATTTGGGAATGAAACAAATCATTTGTTGAATGTTACACATATACCATTGGTGAAGAGGTTGATCAGAGAGTTTTTTTATCGTGATGACGATCGGAAGCATGACTAGACGATCATGGTGTCTAACGTATCTTGAAGTCACAAATAATTTGACATATTTTGTAAGCATAAACTCTTGTATGAATGTAGTGTTTTTTTTCCTTCCATCTTCTTTATCATTTCATTATTGTAGAAGAAAATGATGAATTAATTTAGAGAGAAAATTGAGTATGGAAGTTTTTTCATATAATTAGAAGGGGATAAAGTAAAATTAAAATAAATTATAGACTAGAAGTAAGTAATAATATATAGATACGACAGTAATGTGAGAAAATGGAAAATGGAAAATGAAAAGAAATAGAGAGGAGTAAGGAAAAGAAAAGGAAATTGTCAAGAAAAAGAAAGGAAAGAAAAAATTTCATATAGTATGATTGAAATTTAAGTTTAATTTGCAGTTAATGGTTCATTTAGTTTGTTCCATATAAAAGGAAAATTTCATATTATATGATTGAAATTGAAGTTTAATTTATAGTTAATGATTCATTTACTTTGTTCCATTTATAGTCTTGATTTATTTCATATTTCTCGAAATTAATATAGAATAAATGACAAATTGGTCAAATGGAAAAACATATTACTTAAAGAATTATTAGAATGGTAGGAGAAGAAAAAGGAAGGAATTGATCTTCTAATTAAAGCGAAAATTGGGTTAAAAAAATTGTTATTTGCCAATTATATTAAGTGTAGTGTAATTAAGAATATGACTGAATTCATAAAAAAATATTAGTATGGACCAAATATTACACACACACATATATATATTGCCTAATTTTAGAATATTATATTAATTTAAATTCAATTGAATTTCAAAGATGAGTCAAATTAATTCTTGGTAGACGAAAAAATCTCACATAATTTAAAATAAGATAATATCATATAACCAGTTAATTTACATAACCAATTCGAATGAATAAATATAAAATTTCTTTACGACTTCATTTTTTATAATTTGTTGATTTTTTTTAAGTCCTTCTGAAATTCTTATATTTATTAATGTTATAGAGAATTTGTACTCCTACAAAAGAAAGAGGAAATTTAAACATACAAAAATGTTTTCAACATAATATAGTATATTGTTATTTTAAAATATGACCTCTTATTCCATTTAACTCATCACAATAATACTTTGCTCAATTATATACATATGAATAGTTGGCACTTAAAAAGATGTAAAAATATCAATATCATCTTATATATTCGATAATAACTTGAGATAAATATTACACATTATATTTTATAAATATATTTTATAGCCGCGCGAAGCGCGGACAATTTCACTAATTAAATGAATAATTCTAGTTGTGCTATGAAGTCATTAAGGTATTGTAAGCACATAGACTGAACATACACTTATATAAGCCTAGTCATTTTAATCTCATTCTCTTCAAAGTATTACTCATGCAAATTTGATCTAACGAATAGTTGCATTAAATAGTTCTGAGTTAAGTTCGTTCTAATAAAGATGACAGTTTTAAATATAAAAATTAAATTTTATACTTCTCATTTTACTTTTCATGATAAGAAACTTTTATCACTATACATATGTTATGACATTTAATTTAAGGTAACAAAATTATTATTTTTATGATCGCGGTGTTCGGGACAACTTTTTTCTACGATACCTGCCACCTCCCAACAACAACATGTACCAAGTAACTCTATCCACCAAAATTAAATAGAAAAATTTAAAAGTCTTATTATCAAATAATACTCTGACATGTTTTAGATCACAAACTTTTTTTTTTTTTTAAATATTTATATTTTAATTTTGATTCAAACTATGTTAGATTAGTGAGTTAAATGTGCTCACGAATCATTAACTTTTTTTCACGTGATTCTTTCCTTAAACTTCTACTAGTGGTCGGATAAATAATTGTCAAAGAAAATTGATTGGTTGAATAGATTCACATTTTCTTACAAGCTACCCTAGATCTACCAACGTAATTCAATTCGAAAAATAGCATATGGATCACATATTCAATAGTAATTTTGAGAAAAGTGAAAGATACCTAAAACAAATGTAAGGTGGGAACCTTAGTAACACGAAGTAGTTGAAGAAAATCAATCGTGTCCACTTAGCTTTTACTATTATCGTACCCAAAAAGAGAACATTAAGACCCCATTTGTACTAAATCAAGGAGGCATCTAGTGTGAGCATGTTATCGAAAAAGATCATGGAAGATATGTTTTTTTTTTTAATCTAGGGATGTGACATTATCGATTCATGACATAATTTGAAATTACGTAACTAAATCGAGTCTAAGTAAATCAAATGATTCTTGAAAAACAGATTGATAAAAACAAAACATGCTTACGCCTCACGTGGAATAGTGGCCCTACAAAGCGAATTTAAAGTGCGCTATTATTGGTGCTAATTATTTAATAAAATAATAGTTAAACAAGTTGTCCGAGATTAATTTTGGATATACGGTATGCGATGTGCTCGACCAGTGCATCTCGATTACACTCGCATTAAAAAGATTGTTTTTTCCGACAGTTTGTAATCTAATATAACTTAAACTCATTAATAAAGGAGTATATCACGCTTAAAATAATTTTGAAAGATCCTACGTATTGTATCACAGAGCGTAAATTTATACATTCGTATCATAATGTTTCAAAACATAACTTCAGTTTCTAAAGAACTTATGCCCGACCACTAGGCATACGTTAAATTTCTAAAAACAAATATTATTAACCAACTCATTTGAAGGTCAAAAGGTAAGATCAATATTTCATGCTATCAGACAACGAAACTTACACTTGTTCACTAATTATGATGGTTCACCAGGACCTCTTTCCTCCTTTCCTTTCTTCTTACTTGTAGGAGTCTAGACCCCGACAAATAAAAGTCAATCCATTTAGAAGACAAAACATACAGTTTTATGTCATATTATAGCTTTTTTTTAAAAATGAGGTCCCTCAAATTTAGGGGCCGTAGCACCTATTGTATTTCTAAAGAACTTATGTCTGGCAGTTTAATTGCTAAAAACAAAAATCATTGACCAATTCATTTGAAGGACAAAAGGTGAGGTCAATATTTCATACTATCGAACAACAAAACTTACTCTTGTTCGATCACTAATTATGACGATTCACCGGGGCCTCTTTCCTCTTGCCTCTTTTGCTCACTCGAAGGGGTCTAGACCCCCACAAATAAAATTCAATTCATTTAGAAGACGGAACATACAATTTTATGTCCTATTATAATTATTTTTAAATGAGGTCCCTCAAATTTAGGGGTTTAAGCACCTGCAGTGTTTCTAAAGAACTTATGTCCGGACCAAGGCATGAGTTTAATTGCTAAAAATAAAAATTATTAACCAATTCATTTGAAAGGCAAAACATGAAGTCGATATTCCATACTATTGTTGGACAACAAAATTTACACTTATTCACTAATTACGACGGTTCACCAAGATCACTTTTCTTTTTCCCTTTTTAATCACTCGAAAGGGTCTAGACCCCCACAAATAAAAGCCAATTCATTTAGAAGACAAAACATACAATTTTATGTCCTATTATAACTATTTTTTTTAATGAGGTCCCAAATTTAGGGACCTAAGCACTTGTTAGTGTTTCTAAAGAACTTATGTCTGGCCAATAGGCACACGTTTAATTGTTAAAAATAAAAATTATAAACCAACTCATTTGAAAGATAAAATGTGAGGTCAGTATTTCGATTCATACTATCAGATAGCAAAACTTACACTTGTTCACTAGTTATAACAATGCACCCGGACCTCTTTCCTCTTATTCCCCTTTTCGCTCACTCGAAAGGATCTAGACCCCTACAAATAAAAGTCAATCCATTTAGAAGACAAAACATACAATTTTATGTCCTATTATAGCTTTTTTTTTTAAAATGAGGCCCCTCAAATTTAGGATCTAAGCACCTGTTGATTTTTTGTTACCCTTTAGAGGGTACCCTAGGATGAGGGTAGGGAATAGTGTCAAGTCATTCCAAGTAAATAAAAGGCTAAAAGTTGGAAGCCATACTATTCCATTATTTTCTTTGATATTCATAATGCTATGTGTCGTTATACGTACAGTAAGATTCTTCTGATTGTTGTAAGTGGACAGTAAGAACTCAATTACATCATCAAAGTTAGTGGAAATTAAAGAGCCACATCCTTATAATAAGTATGAAATAACAGGCAACCCACCTTAGCTGTTTGATAGCTCCTCTTCCCTGCTGCATTTATGAATTCTCTTTATCATATTCTACATCTAATTAATGACTAAAATTTGAAGTTTATGACTTTTTAATTTTAATATAAACAATATAAAGTCCAAGAAAATATTTACTAGATTTGTCTGAATTCCGTACGATTTAACATTGTATATAGCTTCCGCGTCATCCCCACACACTAAAACAAAAATAATTTTGAGCAATAATAAATATATTTTTTAATAAAGAGTGTTAAAGTCTTTATCGACATTAATTAATTGTCATTAGATCCAATTTCACTATAGGTTTTAGCCTTTTAGGGACGTTTACAAAAAATGTTAATTGCCGCTAAATATACATATTTTGCTGTAATTAAACTATTGATATTTATTAATTGCCATTAAAAATCATTTTGATATAGTGACAATACCCGAAGTCATTGTAGTTAGACTTGGTGCATGATTAGTTGTTTCATTGTGAATGTAATTTTTTTCTAGACAAGAGGGGATTGTTCAAGTGGTGATGAAGGATATATTAGTTCATTAAATGAATTTGCCACTTGTGATCGACAAAATGGATGGACTAAGAATAAGTATTTATTTGATGGAGCCAGAGCATCCAACCTACCCCTTAGTTTCTCATAATGAACAAGAATTCCAGAAATTTAGTTAAGTTACCACTTTTTGTTTGAAAACTTTTCACTTAAGAATACTACTTAATTAACACCTTATCTTATTTAGAGGAGAGGCTAGCAACTAATGGCATGAAAATGATATCCATTACATCAAAGGGGATTATAAGGCCTCGTTTGTTTGTATTTAACGAAGGTGAATGGTTCAGATCTTAGAAGATTAATTAAGTATATTTGTTTGCATTAAAATTTAAGTATTTATTTGGTTTGAATAGGTCTTAGTTATTAAGATCTTGAACAAAATTTTAAAATCAGGTATTTTTGTGTGGATAATTTTGATCAATACTCTATCTACATCCCCAACCACTATTACTTCACACCTCTATCATCACAATAATTGTCATCATTGTCAACCACCATTACCATCGAGGACCATTAACCATCATCGTTTTCAACCACTATTGTCAGTTGTTGTCACACTACCACCTCCATCGTTATAACTAATCATTGCCACCATCACCTCCGTCACCGTTGTCGCCACCATTGCCATCTCCGTTACTACCACTATTGTGGCCAATCCATATTACTATCTTCATAATCAACTAGCATCGTCATCAATTATCACCAACACATCGCCAATCACCACACACATATATTCTTCATTTACCACCACCAACATCCCTATCTACTAATGTTAACCAACTCCATCATTACAACCACCACCATCATTACCAACCACCACAATCGTGCCACCCACAACAACATGAATTATCACCACCACCATTACTAGCCACCAACACCAACCACCACCAATACCAACCATCTTCGACATCACTAACAAACATATTCATTTACTTTTTAATCAAATAATAGTTTTATTTTGTTAAATTTAAATATTATTTCTAATATTTAATTATTATTTTTAACTTGAATTGTATATTTATTATTTTTATAAATAAATTATGCATATTCAGATGTTAAAAAATAAATAATCTCAATCATTCGGTGTTCAAATTTAAAGACAATATCTAAATTATTCAAATATACATCCAAATATCTCCTAAAATTAATCTCGAAATTAGTTATATGTTATCCCTCCTACCAAACGAGCCCTAAAAAGTATATTAAAACCAAAAGAGTCCAACAACCTTTGATTCCACCAACACACCAAAAGCATGAATAGTAACATTCAAACAAAAGGGGTTGCACGAGGTTTGTGCAGTGCATTTCCCTTTTTCTCCAAATATATATCCCCTTATAAATATAAAACCTCACCAAATGAAACCATAACCTTTCTACGTCAATATGCAATTAATTCATAGTGCTGGTGGATTATTCCAAAGGGATCGCATTGATCCTGTGTCCCAAATTAATTAACTGGGATCTATGGGATCATGCGATCTCTTCGGAATTCTCCATATTACTGGCTCTAATTAGATCAGTGACTGATCTAGGATCTAGTATCAATAAATTCAGAATGAGTATGATTTATATAGTTTGAATTGAACTCCTTGCTAATCGTACAAATACTCCGAGGTGAGATTAATTTCATAATTTCTTCACTTGAGCACTCATATGTGTACTATTGTTATTTTGTGTAATCTAATTAAAAGTATTCCTCCTAATTCTTTTCACTTTTTTCTAATTAAATTAAAAATTCACATACGGTTTTTCATTTTCAAAAGTTGTTCTATAATTTTGAACTGTGAGTACTTGCTGTTCATCATCGTTTTTCTTAAAATAATCTCAGCCTTATACAATTCCATATTTTATTTTTTAACATAAATTGACTTTATTCTTTTCATTATATTCTTGTCACCCTTGTTTATCTGTCGATATAAACAAATTTTTATACTACTCATCTTTTATTGTTATAGAAGATAGTCTATATATATGCAACTTGATTTTATTAACAATCAAAGAAATATTGTCAGAATACTTAACAATAGCTCCATCCTCTTGTATTCTAAGAGATTCAAAACCCTTTTCAAATTCAAAATTTGTATTTGCTTGACTCGGACACTTTTTTGATATTCTTTTTTTTTTTAATTTTTCCCAAGCTTCTTTTATCGTCTCACAAACAATGATTTTAGAAAAAATCGAATCCGCAACTGAATTTTGATTTACAGTTTTGACTTTGAATTTTTAAATTTTTTCATTCGAATGAAATTTAATTTGAGTAAGGGTAGGATTTGCAGAGAGAGGTTGTAAGGCTATATCTTTCATTATTCAAAGAGAGATTGTTGCTTGTCATTATTTTTGGTTAAAAATTGGTTTAGAAAAGTCTGTGCGATGAAAAAAGCACGAGTTAAAAAAATAGCCCTAATGGGTTAAAATGGATAGTCCTGATGGGTTAAAAAGGTAGCCCTTACGGGTTAAAAACTGTATGGTACTAGTTCTTTGAAAGATTTCACAAATATCATAAGATTAAAGAAGCTATTGATACTACTGTTGGTGTTTTTTTTTAAAATAATTGAAATATCTATATTTGTTTTTTCCAACTAATAGATCTCACATTTTAAGAGCACTTATATATAACCTCAAAGTCTCATCCTCGGCCTCTCTCGATGTTTTCCTATCAACACAAATAAGCTTAAATTTAGGAACTTGAATATGCAAAAGTTACCAATTTGCAAGGACTGAATTACTATTATAGTATTATTCCGTTTGTTAAAAAATAATTGTTATATTTTGCTTCTGATTGTCTAATTTTTGAAGTTAAAAAGGGTTATATTAATTTAATATATTAAAATTAAAATTTAGATATTTAATTTTACTACGTGAAAATTACTATAACTGGAATTCATATCATATAGTGGAAAAAGTATAACTTAAAATTTTGGCCAGACTTTAAATAGTTTGACTCTCAAAATTCAAAGCGTGACAAGTATTTTGAGTGAATTTTGGGGTAAGATTGATTCATTAAAGACATGATTATAAAGAATAAACGGGCGAGTTAATTAAGAGGGTGGATGTTACACACCAACGTAGAGCCATTGTTTCAAGCTCTCTAGTGAAGATCTTCTTGGTGACTTCACCATTTCATGCACTATTGGGGTGTTCCACTTTGTTACAATTACCCTTTATCAACTTGATGTTTAACATCATTTTTAAGAATTTAGTTTTAGAAAATTCTCTACCTATAACTATGAGGTTATTTTTTATGTATAAATAGTTAAGAGACCCATGTGAATTATCTATGATGTCCTTGTGAAAATGGAGAAGTCCATCTTTCTCACCGACCTCGTGATTCTAAATTGTGAGGTATTTATAATTTTGGATAGACCATTCTTTGCCACGAGAAGATCTATTTGTTTAAACAGAATCTTGTTCTTTTCTCTTTTTTTGGGCATTTTTTTTAAATTTGTTGTCAATCACCCTCTCATTAATAATAGGATTATTGTCCTCCTCATTGTTCCCATGGGCGGATCTGTGTAGACCAAAGGGGGTGTCACATCACCCAGTCTTCTCGAGTGAAATTTTGTAAACACGTGTATATTTTTGTATGTATATTTATAAGGAAATGTATAAATATTAAGCGTTACACCCTTATAATAAATAATGAGCCTTATTGTGAAAGTGGTTAAAACTCAAGGAAGGTTTGACCAAAATAATATAAGTATAAAACAAATGAACAAAAGTAATACATATTCTTAAAAAGTAACCAAAATAGTATAAACGCTAATATGAGTAACGTTTTATCTATTATTTTATTCATTAAAATTAACAGATAGAAAACAGGGAAACCAACTACCGTTAGCATAAATCATTACTGTTGATAAAGTAATATGAAAAACTACATTTTTGAAAAAGAGATTGCAGTTGTACTTATAATACTTAATTCACAATATTTTTTAAATAGTGTTAATTAAATTTTTTATTTTAAAATAAATTATATATATATTTGTGTGGTAATAAATCATTTCAATAATTGTAAAAATAAATATTTGATAAATGTTTTATTAATACTGATAAATTTTAAGTGGTGTTGATTAAACAATTTAATTTTTTTAATCCAAAATATCTCTATATTTATGAATTAAGATAAAGGTGAAAACAAACAACTAACTATACCTTGATTTTTTTTTTAAATAACAACTATTTTGAACCAATTATTTTTCACAAAGACGACAAGTAAAGTGATTAAAATAAAATACAGTGTAATTTTTATTATTTTAAACAATCAAGTCAGTATAATTAAAATCTTAGTAATTAGGTCAAATCTAAAACAAAAAAATTTATCTTGAATTAATTTTTTATTTACACCATTTTAAACATAGAGAAACTGATAATATTTTCACAATCCTAACATATGCCAACAAGCATAAACATCGAAGAAATGACATTATTCATATCCATGCTAAAAGTAAACGAATAAAGAAAAATGATAAATTTAATTAAAAAGAAAAAATTAGAATGCAAGCAACTGACATAAGTTGAAGCAAATTCGTTACTGCTACTAACGTTTATGTTAACGTCTGTTCTTTTTTCACTTTCTGTCCGTCAATTTTTTATGAATAAAATAATAGATAAAACGTTATTGGTGGTAGCGTTTATACTATTTTGGTTATTTCTTTAAAATGTGTATTACTTTTGTTCTTTTGTTTTATATTTGTATTACTTTGGTCAAAACTTCAGTTTATTGTCTTAAGGATGCAAGTTTGAGCACTGTTGTGGGTTGTATTTTCTTAAAACTTTTTTTATCATGAAACTAGCGAATTTATTGTAAAAGAATGTGTGAATAAATAGATTAGAATCCTAAACCTCTGGTAACTAAGACCTTAACTACATCAACTAGGAGTGTGAATCGGTCGTCTCGGTTTGATTTTACGTATTATCGGTTCGATTTATTGGTTTTCGATTTTTAAATACACTAAACCAATAAGATATTTTTTATCAGTTTTCGGTTAATTGGGTTTGGACCTTAACGGTTCGGTGATCAAGTTTCATCGTCCTTCTTATAAAGAGCCTAGCAAGAACCGATTCAGATTCAATTGTTTGAGGAAGAGTATGGGACGAGCAGTTTCTTGAAGAGCGAATTTGATCCTTTAGCCCGGAATCGGTTCTCAATGAGAGGCACAAAATACGAGGAGTCGCTCTCTATCCGTATGGGCGACCCCTCGCAGGCACGACCTATCAGAGCTATGTAGAGATAATAGAAAGGGTTGGGCCACATTTAACCAATAAGAAAATATTTATCAAACAAATATATGACTTCTCTAATAAATTATTCGTGACAAGACAATAATGTAACTTACAAATGATCATAAAATAGAAACAATAATAGCAAGCATAAAAAGAACTATACATGTGTAACACAAAGAGAAATTAAGAGGAATAGGGCTCTTACTTTAGATTTTGAGTTTTGAAGGTTTGTATAATGTGGAGTTGTGAACTCAAAGTCACAGTGAAGTATGAATTGAAGGCTAGATGTCAAAGACATAACTAGTAAGATATTGAGATTAATATTTAATATTTATGTATACGTTAAAGTAGTAAATTACTATAGTCTTAATGAGTTATCAGTTTATCCAATAACTATAAAAAATCAATACCGAACCGATACCCGATAATTTTTTTTTATAAAACCATTAAAAATCCGTTAACCCGATAATCCTATAGCAATAAACCAATAACACTTTTTTCGATTCGGTTTATCGATCGGTAATGTTCTAAATGAATTGAGATGTTTAAATGAAATCTCATAAAGTTTGAGGGTCATGATGTCAAAAGGGGATAATTAAGGTGTCTTTTAGGCTATTTGTATTTAAAATTATGTGACGTAATATTATCAGTTTTGATGACGATAATTGAGGATAAAAAATCTCAAATACAAAATCTACCACAAAATTAAAAATTTAAGGTCAATCAATGTCAAATTATCTGTAGTCAAACTAATAAATCTATAGAACAAAATCATGTCACCTCAATAAATTATAATAATTTAATATAATTAATTTCCCATTGTAAGTGGTTTAAATGTGAATTTATTGACTTAATAAATATTGTGAGACTAATTGATTTTTTCATTTATTTCACCAAATTTCAAATTTATTATCAACAAAAGGTTGTGGTTAAAACTTCTCTATATAAGGCTTTTTAATTAGACCTTTTATACCTCACCTCAGTCTTGATAACTCATTTGCATTATTTATGTAGTGATTCATTAGATAAATATATAAGCGATTCATCATGACCAAAATCATAATATTTTCAGTAGTCATAATGAGCATTCTCGTTCAGACAACAAATTCTGCACTTACTGATGGTTTCACAGTTCATATCATCAACGCTCTTTCGAATAACGACACTCCTTTTTCTGTTCAATGTAAATCTCAAGATGATGATCTTGGATTGAAAACTCCTAAAGTGGGTGATGATTACAATTTTTCATTTCACATGAATGTCTTAAAGACTACTCGTTTCTATTGTCACTATTCATGGGGCTCTAAAAAACAACTTTTTGATGTTTTCAACAGATATCAATCTTATGAATGTGGAAAAATAAATGGAAATGATTATGAATGTTTTTGGAAAGTACAGGATGATGGATTTTACTTTGGAGGTCATAATTCTCCAGAATCGTATTCCAAAAAGTATGATTGGAATTAATGTATAAGGCTTGCTATATGGTTTTCTAATATTTTGTAGGCGTTGGGTCATGAAAATAAAATAAAATCATTTTATTTGGAATTTTATCAGGAATGATGACTTGAAATTGAGTCAATTTAGATAAACATGAAAAATCTTGACTAAATTATATTATTTAGCTTTATAAACTACACTAGAATGTAATTTGTTAGGGTTTTGTCTTGATTTTCATACCTTATTTAAAGTTTATTTTTCTTTTGAAGGACAATCAAAGTATTATCATAAATTTATTTATACTTTTCCTGAAAGAAAAATATAATTTCTTTCATATTTGGTTTATTCTTTCCTTAGAGGAAAAGGCTGGAATCCTATAAATTGAATACTCATCTTTCCATACAAAAAAATAAATACAATAGAATCCACAATGTAGTCGTTTGTAGAGTTATGTTTATGAGAAGATTTCTCTCTCTACAGTTTAATTAGTTTTTAATTATGTAGGCCAATTGGTCATATCAAATAGTATTATTATGGCTTTTAGTATAGTTTTATGTGTCGTCTAATTTATCGGCATTTGATTTGAAATTGTAAGCTTCTGCATGACGCCCTAATCACTTTCGAACCCAACAAGTAGTATCAGAGCACATTGTTCAATGATCCAATGGAACAAAGTTGAAGATGTCACGCCCCGAGTCTACACACCATACATGACCGTCACTCGCGAACTATCGCTGGTCACCAAGCAAACCCTTGTCATGGCTCACTACTCAGCGGAAGACTTACTCATCAAAATAAGACCTCAAAACAATCATTAACTCAATTGTCTCAAACAATTAACTCTGAATATTTATAAATTCTCTACAAGCCACAAGAAGGCAACTCAAGTCTTACACATTAACAAAGGAAATGGAAAAGACTCCTCAAAATACTACTGTCTATGAAGCCTCTAAAACTATGATGAAAGTCGGGACAAGACCCATGACATCTTAACAAGACTGAAAGTAAATGTGGAACCCTCTAGAAGCAAGGAGGCTCACCAAAGCTAACTGGGATTGCAAATGGTATCAACAGAGCGTCTGTTGACGACCCTGAATACCTGTATCTACATCATGAAAAGATGCAGGCCAAATAATGTCAGTACATTGAATGTACGAGCATGTAAGGGAACACATAAACATAACATATAACTTGAATGGATGGAAAAAAAGACATACTCATCTCATCTCAACTCAATTCAATTCAAGAATACTCAACTCAGGAATATTTAACTCAACTCAGAATGAAAACAATGATGATAAGATGCAAATGCTTTTTAAACAATAGCTAATAACTCAGTGTGTATGAAAATACATAAATAGACTTTTTTACTCTTATTTGGGAGATTTTCTAACGGACAACCATCGCTATGAGCAACGTGATGATACAACTTCTTATCCACGTTGCCAGAACTATCCTATACCTTGCCGGAATATAGGAGACAACGTCTCGCCCACGCTGCCAGAACTGTCTTATACCTTGCTGGAGTATAGGACATCCTAAACTAAGTGGATCCACTAAGCTATGCTTAAAAGCAATAAGGAATCATCTAAGAAGTATGATCCTTCACCTATGTTGGCATACATGGTTTATGAGGATTTTGAGTTGTCTGAACTCATCCCCATATCAGTGTTCAATACTACTCCCAATAATATAACTTATGCTCAAATATTTAAAAACACAACTCTTCCTCAATTTGAGATAATTTCTCAAAATGTTCTCTTAAAAGAGATAATACTAACAAAACTCATCATGAACTCATTTGAAAATCAAGGTTTCCTTTCGTTTTAAATGTAAAATATTTTCACTTGGGAATGCTTAGTTCCCTTATACTCATTTTGAAAATATTAAAGTCAACTCTCCTTGTTCTCTTACTCATTTACTCAAGTTTTAAAATAAGTTTTAGAAGATTGTAAAAAAAAACTCCTCAAAATTGCTACTCGAACTTTACTCTTAACTCGTCCTTGAATTTGAAATATGAATTCAAGAGTTATTATTAGTGTATATAGGATCTCTCAATGATTAATGAAGTCTTAGATAGTTGAAAATAAGAAGCGAGCGAAGACACGATTATAGAACTCCGACGGAAAGAAAGACTTTAGAGAAACAGGGGCAGGCGACCCTGGCACATCACTGGCGCAGGCCAGCCCGTCAACTTCTGAAGGTCACTTCTGGCGCATTTCAGGTGCGGGGAGCCCCCTTGGAGCCTCAGTGGAGCGCCTCCCCACCCAGGTCCCAAAAAACCCGATGAATTTTTGTTCTCAATTTTTTATCCTAATTCATCTTGAATCAATTGATTTCTTCCAAACTTCCTTAGATTCATAAACCCAACATAATTTCTTAAAACCCACTCAAATTACATCAAAACAACACTCAATCTCAAGACCCTCACCTCAAGAACTCAACAAAACTCCATTATTAAAGAATGAAGCACAAAATCTCAAAGAAACTCAACAATATTCTCAATATACTCAATCTCATGGATGAATTCGAAATTTGAAACTCATGATTGGCATTAGGGTGAACAAACTCAACACTATGAAACTTACATACCTCGTAAGAATCAAATTCTTGGGGAAAATCCTCAAAACTCGATGAACGTTTGAAGTTTTCTCCCTTTTTCTCCTCTTGAACTTTGCCCTAACCTTTCAAACATTTTTAGAATGACTAAAATTGATTCCAATCAGTTTAGACCCTTAAAAGGGTGAAAAAAATGTGTAGGCCTAGTGGGGTATGGAAAAGACCAAAATACCCCTCCTTAAAATGGAGTGAAATGCCTTACTAGATAGGCTGCACTCAAACGAACATATCTCCTTCATTCGAACTTGGAATTTAGCAAACTCGGTGGTGTTGGAAAGAGGACTCAACGACCTTCGATTTGATATATCATGGCCTACACAACTCATCATGTGCTGAGAGTTATGGTTGTTTGAAGTCGACCCAAAACTCACAATTGAAGAGTAACTTGTACCAATCTCAATTTAGCTCTTTCTAATTTAACGCTTTCTAAGACCGAGGTGTTACAATATATCCTCCTTGGGAATATTCTTCCTCGGATGAGATTACTCTAAATATAACTAAGGGTGGAAACATTTAACACCCAACTCAAACACCCAACATACAAGTTAACTCAATCGCATGACGCCCTAATCACTTTCGAACCCAACATAATTGTTTCTGAATATTACAAATTTTATGATCACAAACACCCCCAAGAAAAAATCCTTAATGTAAAGAATGGTTTCCGCTCGTTTACAATGATTAATTTAAATAAAATTTGAATGCGATTAAGAAGTAGTTCCTCTTAAACTAAGAAAACAAAGTATGTTTCAACTCGATTTACCATTATTACCCTTATTTAGAAGTGGCACTTCTAAAGGACGAACACTGCATCATGTTGTTGTACCCATGGAAATAGTATTTGTACTAGCAATTTCCTACAATCACGTCACCACGTGTATGCACTAGGAGTCCGAAACCAAAAGGGCAACAATTTTTTTCAAAAATTCCAAAAGGGAAACTCAATTAATTATGAAACCAAAAGGGCAACAGTTTTTAACGCCGTGTAAATCAGGTTTTCTAAAACGAAGCTCAAATTCCAATGAGCCTTACAATGCTCAAATTCCGATGAGCCTTGTAAGGCTCAACCGCCAATGAGCCTTGTAAGGCTCAACCGCCAATGAGCCTTGCAGGCTGTTATTTTAAAAAAAAAACATTCTCGTTTTATTTTCTTGTTTGTTAAAAGTCTAATAATAATAATAATACATAGTTGTTGATATGATGCATAAAGATAGTTTAGACCTTATTGCTTGCCATTACTTTGTGGCTTTTCAAAAGAACTAAACCATATAGTTTAGACCTTATTTACTACTTAGTTGATATTCTTTTTCTTCAACTTTTTTATGTGAAATTATAATTTGGTTTATTCACTTGCAGAATGATAAAATTCAGCCTTCTTTAGTCATACTTTATTTTGGTGGAAATGCCCTATTGATGAATATGTTGAAAACATGAGAAAAATTATACTTCATATCAAGGTAAAAAATAATAATATACTCTTTAAATAATTTATAGTAAACATGAACCATGCATATATGTTGGAGTTCGAAAACTTGAATTATATATATATATGTTGTTATAATCGACAAATTTTCAATTTTGACATTTATAAAATATTAATAGAATTCAGTAATAAATATAATTTGGCAAGACATCAACAATCCTCGAAGAACAACAAGGCCACACGTACCCACCACATGTGAAACCGGTAGACATAAACAACAACAACAACCGCATCAAGACAGACGATAATCTCTAGAAGTGTTGTCTTTTATATTTTCTATCATGTCCCTTATATGTTCTATCAATTTTTTACAAATTATATATATAAAATTGAAGTTTTCGAACTCCAACATATATGCATTGTTCATGTTTACTATAAATTATTTAAAGAGTATATTGTTTTTATTTACCTTGATATGAAGTATAATTTTTCTCATGTTTTCAACATATTCATCAATAGGGCATTTCCACCAAAATAAAGTATGACTAAAGAAGGCTTAATTTTATCATTCTGCAAGTGAATAAACCAAATTATAATTTCACATAAAAAAAGTTGAAGAAAAAAAATTATCAACTAAGTAGTAAATAAGGTCTAAACTATTGGGTTTAGTTCGTTTGAAAAGCCACAAAGTAATGGTCAGCAATAATGTCTAAACTATATTTATGCATCATATCAACAACTATGTATTATTATTATTATTATTATTATTAGACTTTTAACAAACAAGAAAATAAAACGAGAATGTTTTATTTTTTTAAATAACAGCCTGCAAGGCTCATTGGTGGCTGAGCCTTACAATGCTCATCGGAATTTGAGCCTTGTAAGGCTCATTGGAATTTGAGCCTCATTTTAGAAAACCTAATTTACACGGCATTAAAAATTGTTGCCCTTTTAGTTTCATAATTAATTCAGTTGCCCTTTTGGAATTTTCGAAAAAATTTGTTGCCCTTCTGGTTTCTGACTCCCTTTTCTAGATAGGTGTTTCTGTCTTTTTACTAGCTATGTGGGATACAAGTGTTATCACCTCCATTTTCATTTATTGTTACTGTACTACGTTTCTTCTACAATATCTTTCTTTCTCTCAAAGTATTCTATCTGCAAAATTAACGTGTGTGCTTTATCCCAATTGCCAGAAGCACTTGAAAGGGTCTTCTTGAACTTTCTTTATTTCTCCTCTACAACTTTCTGTCCTCTTTTCCCTATTGCGCTCCACTTTTTTTCTCCATTTTGTAAGAGTTTTGGTTAAACTTTGTTGCTGGTGGCAACACATTTCTGCGATTTCTAAAGAATATTAAGGAAGGTTTTTGATCTTTATTGTATGAATTAATTCTTTCTTATATATCTTTATGGCTTTGACTTATTACTATTATATTGATTATTACGTATGCGTATACCAAGCAAAAATTATGAGTAAATGAATATGGAATCGGATTATAGATGCTATGATGAGAGATGAGAGAAGCTAATAAGAAGTTCAATTTTTTTTTTGGCAAGATTGAAAAACATCATCAATTTCCAGTGCATTCATGTATATTTGATTACTAATTCACTCTTTTTTTCCCTTGTGAAGGAAAATTTACATGAAGACACAATTGTAGATTTTATAATGTCAACAATTGCACTGTAGATGGTCATTATATTTTTTCAGATCATTATTTTTGTTACACACCTTTCTTGCATGTACCATTTATGTGTGCAATAATGTATAAACTCTTATCATTTCTCATTAAAATTCCTTTGTGGGGAGGGAGATTACTTATTAAATGCAGTGAGAATGATAACATTGTGTATATCTAGGAGTCACAAAATTGCAGATGTACACTGGTAAGTATCTGTACTTGCATTTCCTTACTGATTTTTCATTTTTTTTTTCTGCATTTGTCTCTTTTATTATGTATAATGTTTGAGGCTTTGAATACATGCATCTCCAACTTCCTAGATTGACTTATATTTTTTTTTTTTTTTTGTTACCTCGACCTTCTCATATGCCATGATTTTTTTAAATACGAAAGATTGGCTACAAAGATTCGGACTCAAACTGAAACGCCCTACCACTATTAAAATAGGAGATGCTCATGATCTAAATGAAGACTCAAACATTTGTTACATTTTTGGTGTATTATGTCTATTACAAATACACTTGTAAACAAGCAGACATGGATTCCTTATTGCATTTTCATATCATCCAGAGGCGTTGCTCAATCCCAAGCTCTTCAATTTATTTTTTGAGTATGAGATAGATGTTGGCAACCCCATCCCAAACAAGGTATCCTTTGCAACCACCTTTTCAGATAGGGCATTCATTCATCGGCAATCAAATTCCTTTCTTCTCTTTAATGACTTGATTTTTTTTTTTTTCTAATTTCAAAATTCTTTTGTTCTTATTCTTAGCTAAATGTGTGAAATAGACCAAATCCTTATGCCAACCTATGCCTTGAGTTCCTCATCCCGTAGAATACGTCCAAGAATAACAACAAGGCAACTACAAGGGTTACTGATCCACACCAGAATTGAGCAGAGGGTATGCTCATTTTCCAGCCAAGAACATTTTAAAGTTGACAAGGATCGTATTTTTTGTTGCTTCTACCATTCGGACAATAGAAATGGTATCCTTCCTTTTATTTTAATTACAATTGTTCACTCTAGATGAACTGATTGAATAAAGCTCCTCACAGTGAAACAATTTTTTTTTTATGGAGATCATCTATCTTTGGAGAACCCATGATGTAAACTTGCTCAACATTAGCAACATGTATCGTTGTCTATTTCATTTCTATCCCATTTTTATAAAATATAATAGTTGTATGTTGGATATCCACAATACTAATATGTTCTTATTGCAATTCTCGATTTTCTTGGTCTATTATTTAGATAAAAAATTCTTTTAATCTCCTACATTCGTTGTCATTATCTTGAAATTAATTTTGATTTATTGAAAATCTCAAGTCAATGGTAGTAATTTAGATAAAAGTAGAGAGAAAAAAGAATGAACGTGTTTTTTATGCAAAATTTAAGTACTTGTTCAACATGCGTTTGCATCAAAATAGTTATAAATGTTTATAGTTCTCTATCTTTGTACTTTTGCATCAATGTAATTGTATGGATATAGTTGTGTATCTTTAAGCATCTACTATTATAAAATGGTGGGCTTTAATTGTAAAATATTGGGCCCGTGGTCAAGCACGGACCATCACCCTCTTGTATTTTTATAAGGTACACTATAAATATAGATAACAACATCAATTTAGAAAAGGTTAGACTATTGACAATTAAGAGAGAAAGCCTACTAGAAATTTGAAATTTTGAAGTAGCATGGAATACTTTTTAATAAATTTAAAATTTTCAATATGCACCCCAAAGTTTTAATCATTCTAATCAAACCCTCTTTTTAAGTTTCCTGTTAGCACAAATAATTTTTACTTCAATCTCTTCATGTAACGACCCGACCGTTGTTACTTATGAAGGGCAAAACGTCGTGAGTAACTGGATCCCACTGTCCCGTCAGAGCGGGATGATGCCGCTATGGCGGCGGTGCCTCAGCAAGATGGGAGTGCCAGAGCGGGATGGTCGGAGGGCAAAACTTAATGACGTGAAGTCTTATTTCCTCCTTTTTCCCTAAGTGCCAAAAAAAAAGGCGAGGGTCACCCCAAAAACCCTCAAAAGGCTGCTCTAGGCTTGGGAAGGAAAGAGAAATAGATTTCTAGCGCAAGATTGATGACAACTCGCTGATTCTCGGCCAAAATCCACCGTCTCGTTGTCCGAAAGCCAGGATTGGAGCTACAATCCCTCTGCAGTTGTGTGGCGCCAGGTAGGCTAGGTTTACTTACTTGAGTAGTCGTAAATTCGTGCTCACAACGTAATATATTGTTAATTAATGATAGAATTCATGTTTAGGCCTTTAGGCACGGAAAACGGGACGGTTGTACATGTACTCCTAGTTGTTAAATATGATGTGTACCGTGGGGAAGAAGTCTCGTCTTGTGAACTAGGTATAGGTGATGGTTTGAATTCCCGTTTGTGTTATATATGCTTATTAATTACTCTATTGTATGCATGCATGTATCTGAATAGAGAAACATGAATTGAACCTAATGAAATCACTAAGTATGGAAAATTACATGCCATGAACCTGTTGTTTGACGGTGTGACTATGTGAACTGTTCATTATGGGTGTGACTGTGGTTGTGGTTGTGCTTACTGGACCGGTGTCACGTTCTGACACATATTGATAACAGCAAGGTTAAGGAGATCACAATTAGAGAATTGAATATTAGAATGCGGAAGCCCAAAAGAAAAGAAACAAAAAAAACTAACTGAAGATATGGGAAATTCAAAGGAAAGATCCAAGAATTTCCAAGGATTAGATGTTCTAAGGCCTTGAAAAGATCCAAGTAACAACGTATAGATTTATGGAAGAAATCTAACGCCTTTACTTGAGAAAACGAATCAAAATGATAGATCCGGATCTTGACTGCTTTTATGAGTAACTAAAGACAATAATTAGTATGTAGAAACTAATCACCTTCTAAAGAATACCAAAAATAAACCAAAGATATCACAAGAAGAAGTTACTTTATACCTTAAACTATGAAACTAGTAAAGGTTTAAAGATAAATTCTCAAAGAACAAGTCACAAAGGTTCAAAGAACTCTCTCAAATATTATTAATATCAATCTAAATTGTCTTTAATGAATGAAAAGGACTCCTATATATAGGAGAAGGGGGAAGCACGTCTAAGACCCCTTATAAAAACTAAAAGGTCAGCCAAACCCTAGAAAGACAATTACAAGGAATCCTACTCTAGAAAGGAAATAAAGTAACCTAACTAGGAACAAATTTAGTACTTCTAGGAAAGCATTAAATGGTACTTAGGAGACCATATATAGACTAAGGAAAATATTAATAACCTATATATAAATAAAGAAATAAGGTAAATCCCAACTAGGAAAAGAATCTTGACAATCTTGGAAAGTTTGACTAGTCTTCTCTCAAAACTTGGGCAGAAAGCAACTCATGTTGTGGCTGATTCTTGGACTTTTCTTGGCCTTATTTGCACGAAATTGGACCTTAAAATTCCTCATCTTGGGCTTGAATTTGGGCCACCAAATAATTGTAGCATTTGGACAATTCCTCTCCCTTGGGCTTGAGCTCTTCTTCCCCAATAAGACACCTTTGGATCAGCAATTGAGGCCCATTGAGCTTATCATTGAACTCCTTGGTTTGAGATCTTTTTATGGGCCTCCTTGGAGTTTCTAAAGCTTCATCCTTGTCCTTCAATGGAGTAGAGCTTCCTTAGATGCTATCATTCCTCACTTCTTGAAGAGAATTCGTCCTCGAATTCAAATCTGCATCAAAATGGGAAAGATCAGAAACATTAAAAGTAGCACTAACTTGGAACTCACCAAGAAGATCAAGTTTATAAGCATTGTCTCCAATCCTTTCAAGGACTTTGTATGGCCCACTTCCTCTAGGATCTAGTTTGGTCTTTCTTTTGGAAGGAAATCTTTCCTTTCTCATATGCACCCAAACCAAGTCACCAGGTTTAAAAACAACATATTTTCTGCCCTTATTCCTTCGCAATGCAACTTCCTTATTCTTCTTTACAATTGCAAGCCTTGTTTGTTCATGAATTTTCTTCATCATATCAGCCTTCTTCTTACCATCAAGATTAGCAAAATCATTAGTAGGCAAAGACAATAAATCAAGGGGGTAAGGGGGTTGAATCCATATACAACTTCAAAAGGAGTCTTACCAGTAGAAGAATGAAAGGTCCTATTATAAGCAAATTCGACAATAGGTAAGTAATCTTCCCAAGAAGTCAACTTTCCTTTCAAAACAGCCCTCAACATGTTCCCTAAAGTTCTATTAACCACTTCCGTTTGCCCATCCGTTTGTGGATGACAAGATGTAGAAAATAGCAATTTAGTTCTCAACTTTCCCCAAAGAATTCTCCAAAAGTGACTTAAGAACTTGGCATCTCTATCACTAACAATAGTTCTAGGTATTCCATGCAATTTAACCACTTCCTTTACAAACAAGTCAGCCACATGAGATGCATTATTAGTCTTTTTACATGGGATAAAACGAGCCATTTTAGAAAATCTATCTACTACCACAAATATACTATCCTTACCATACTTAGTCCTTGGCAGCCCCAATATGAAATC
>JAJOOO010080108.1:0-20721 GCA_029582685.1 Solanum piurae
ATAGAGGACATTTTCACAACAGGAGAGAAAATTTCATCAAAGTCAATTCCCTTTCTTTGACCAAAACCTTTGACAACTAACCTAGCCTTGTATCTAGGCGCAGATGTATGTTGCTCTTGCTTTAATCTGAAGATCCATTTATTTGTTAAAGCTTTCTTACCTTTCGGTAACTCCACTAGCTCATATGTGCCATTCTCGTGAAGTGACTTTATCTCATCTTCCATGGCTTCTACCCACCTATCTATATGAGTATCTAGCATGACTTCATCATAACCTTCAGGTTCTCCCATGTCAGTCAAAAGGATATACTCATTAGGAGAATAACGTGTTGAGCTTCGCTTCTCTCTAGTGGATCTTCTACAAGAGGTTTCTGGAGCATCCAAATTTGTCATCTCAGCATTAGTTAGTTGATGAACAACCACAGCATCACCAATAGGAACATCTATAGGTTCTACACCCTGATCATTATCTAGATCATTATCTTGGGTTCCTTCATGTGCAAAAGATGTATCAATAATAGGAACTGGATCAACATCAACTAAGCTCTCATCAATCTGAGAATCTGGTTTCTCAACCTTGTCAATATCTTCAATAGTTTGATCTTCAAAGAACACAGCATCACGACTTCTAATAAGCTTCTTATCAATTGGATCATAGAAGCAATATCCAAACTCATCTTGACCATAACCAATGAAGATGCACTGCTTAGTTTTAACATCCAATTTCGACCTCTCATCTTTTGGAACATGCACGCAAGCTTTACACCCAAACACTTTCAAGTGATCATATGAAACATCCTTAGCAAACCAAACTCTGTTTGGAATATCACCATCCAAAGCAACATCAGGAGACAAATTGATAACATAAGCAACAGTGTTAAGTGCTTCAACCACAAATGAATTTGGAAGTTTAGCCTCTGAAAGCACGCATCTAACTCTCTCAACTAATGTTCTGTTCATCCTTTCTGCCAGGCTATTTAATTGAGGAGTCTTTGGAGGAGTCTTCTGATGACGAATTCCTTGCGATTTGCAGTAGTTATCGAACGGACCAATATACTCACCACCATTATCAGTGCGAATACATTTTAATTTCTTTCCTGTTTGTCTCTCAGATAAGGCTTGAAACTCCTTAAACACATCAAGTACTAGATCTTTGGATTTTAAAGGATATACCCAAATCTTGTGAGAATGATCATCAATGAAAGTTGCAAAGTAAAGCGTACCACTTTTTGACTTCACTTTAAAAGGACAACACAAATCAGAGTGTACTAGCTCTAGTAGCTCAGACTTTCTTAAAGGAGGATGACTGTGAAAATAAACTATTTTCTGTTTTCCAGCTAAGCAATGAACACATCTTTTTACCTTTGCTTGTTTCATACCAGCAAGCAAATTCTTCTTAGCCAAACAGGTGATCCCCCTCTCGCTCATATGACTAAGCCTCTTGTGCCACAATTCTGATAAAGTCTCGCTTATCAAATTTTTCCATTTTGCCAACAAAAATTGTAACACTTACATTTTTGATGGCTAAGTATGACAAGAGGGAGTTGCTCGGATGGTAAGCACCCCTCACTTCCAACCCACAGGTTGCGCGTTCGAGTCATTAAGGGAGCAAAAGGGGTGGGAGCTCCTAAGTAGGAGTTTAAAAAAATAAAAAAGATGGCTAAGTATTAATAATAGGTAAGAATGTTGTTATCTTTTCTTCATTGTAAATTTATACTTTGAATAGAATGATAACATGACTTTTCTTTTAAAGCATAATGATTATTATTTTTGTGTGTGAGAGTAATATCTTCTTCTTCTTTTTTGTCTCTTTTAGTATTTACCATATCTCTTAAAAAAATTAAAAGATTATGATTTTTTTCTTTGATTAATCTGTTTATTTATATAAATAACCATAAGGAAAAAAAAATATCCACATCTATAATAAATCAACACATAAATAAGGTGATGTGCAATCTCTCCATGTCTAACATTGTAATATATATTTTTGTGAGATTTTGGACTTTTTTTCCCAACAATTTTTCTCTTCAAATTAATATTCATCTACTGTTTATTTATATAATAAATAATCATAAGGAAAAAAAATATCTACATCTATAATAAATCAACATATAAATAAGGTGATATGGAATCTCTCCATGTCTAACATTGTAATATATTTTTTTGTGAGATTTTAATATTTTTTTCCCAATAATTTCTCTCTTCAAATTTACACCTTTCCATTTATTGAAGAGGCCTAATAGTTTCTTCCACCAATTTAATTTTTTTAAAAAGGGGAAAAAATTGATGATTCATCACTGTTGAACAACTAAAACCTATATTTTCTTTCCACAATAAAGGCAACTACTGAAATAGGTTGAAATAAGGGCAATTTCTTTTTTTTTTAAAAATAATAGTACTCTTCTTATAGAGATGTAAGATTAATCATTTATTTACTTTATCAAATATTTTATTTAAATATCTAAGAATCTACATGAAAATTCTATCAATATGTATGATGCTGCCTAGAAAATTCTTTGATCGAGATTCTTAAGTTGTTTTTGAAGAACAGATTAGTCCAAATATATAATTTTGAACAATAATCTATATTTGTATTTACTTAGAAGTATTACAAGAAAATTGAAATAAGGTAGGTAAATATAATATAATAATATTAAGAGGTGAGTGTTACAAAGCCAAATTTAAAGGAAAGACTATGAAATTATCTCTTTTTTTCTCCATAAATTTACTATTTTTATGCTAATTTGAATGTTAATTCTTAAGAAAATTACATGATTTTAATGGAAGCAAAATTTATGTTAATCCTTACGATAATGTCTAAATCCTTATTTTGTTAATCTACTATCAAATGTATATCTTCCTTCCTTTTTCTCATAAATTTATTATTTTTATTCTTATTACTATGTCATAACTCTATAAAAGAACTCAAATAACTCATTTGAATGGATAATAAAGTCATAAATTTTCAATTATTATAACTAACACAAAAGAATAGCTATTAGACGGTGCTTATTTAAGGATTTTTTTTATGAAATCCATATCTCATATATCAAGTTAAAATTACAAATTTATGTGTTAAAATTTGTTATCTAATTTATTTGGATTTAAAAAATTTAAAAATATCTTTAAAACTTTTTCACACCGCACGTAGCGCAGCTAAATTTACTAGTATCACATAAATTACAGAGGGAGTGTGAAATATGAGCAACCAAGACGTTGTGCCGCAAAATACTTACCTTCATTTAGTATTTGGTAGTTTGGTACCAAATTGAATAATTTAATTTCAAGTGTCGTCACATATTAAATTGAGAATTAATACATTATACCTAAGGATAGGTAATTAATCAATCACATGCATTTATTCCCTCCTTTTTATTTTATTTGATTTTTATATTAAAAGATTTCTTTTTCTTTTTATTTGTTCATTATAGCAAATCAAGAAAATATTAATCCCTATTTTTGCCTCATAGCTATTCTTAATATATAAAAATAACTATATGAAATAATAATCATTAAACTTAGAATTTAAAGTAACATTAATAAAATTAATTTCGTAAAATACACTCCTAATAAATGTTGTTTTTATAAATTGTGTTAGATCAACATGAGTAAAATACAATAAAATAAGTACTCCCTATCAGTTTATATAATATACTTTCGCTTTAATAAGTCTAAAAATGAATGATACATTCTTATTTAATTAATATTTAATGATATTATTAATATTTTATCTATATTGGTCACATGACAAAAAGTTCACAACAGAGTACTCTTTTTAAGAGTAGTTTTGAAACATTGCAAAAATATTTCCATATTTTTTAAACTTTGTGGTCAATAAAACTAAATAAGTTGAAATAAAGAGAGTATATTGTATGGTCCTTTTCGTATTGAATATACGAATAATTAATTTTAGGATGAACTTCTCTCATATTTAATTGAGATAAATTTGTAGAATAATTTATCCGAAATAAATATTCCAAGTTGATAGTGTTGATTTTGTTCTATATTAAAAATGAAAATAATAATATTAAAATAATTAATCTCAAAATAAGAAAATAAGTAATTCACGAATAACTTATTCCTAACTAAGCCACCCAGACACATATTACATGGCAGACGCCAGACAATGCTATGTGAGATCTTTTCATGCTTGGCCATTTTGAGCCACTTACAGAAAATGGGCTGAAGGTCCCATTTCTTTTCCTAATATCTTTCTCATATTCCAAATCTTAATGTGAAAATAGAGGAAGAATGATCTAGTTTGAAGTAATACAAAGTTAAAAAAATAAAAAAGATTTTTTCAGTCTTGTAATTCTAAATTAAAGTTATGTCAAATATATTAAAATGTCTTTTTGATCTTGTGATATTGCACATGTCACATGAAAAACTAAAATTAAAATATTATTAAAAAGAAAAATAATAATTCTTTTTGAACGTACTAAAAAAAAAATATATTGTTATTTTTAAAAGGGAGGAAGTATAAGTTTTGAGCCATAATAAAATAAGTACGATGAATATATAATTATTAAATTTATCAAATTAAATCAATACTTCAGTTTTGATTTATTCTTTTAGAGTGTAACCAATTAAATTTGTATATGGATTTATCTAAATTTAATTTAATAACATGAAGTTGGATAAAGATACAAGGACAAAGATGTTAAATTTACGGTTGAAAATTGAGATAAGAAGTAATTATGAGGAATCTAGAACAGGCGTATAAAATCGGTTTACTACTCCACTTGCCCGTGTCCATTTTACATTTTTGTTTTGCACGCATAAAACGTTAACTAAAAGTTGATTACATTATTTTTAATTTATTATTTTTTTACCACAATTATATTTATTGAGTAATTGTAAAATTTAAAACTTATAATTAGTTTTATTTTGATTTTTTAAAATAATAAGTATTTAAAAAAGTTAAAATTGATCTTTTGAAATATCATAGATTTTTCTAGTAAATTTTTTAAAATAGTCTAATGTACTATCTAAAATAACTCTAAGAGAAAATCTAAATATTCTAGGGGAGAAGATAAAGTTAGTAGAATTTTCTTGTAAATGTATCTAAAAGAATATCTAGAACTATTTATACACAAGTATTACGATCTTGTAAATTTATATTTAAATCGAAGTCAAACCAAAATCAATCCAATTCAAAAAACATTCTTTCATAACAAAATACAATCTTTTGATTCTAATTAATGATGTTGGAATAATTGAAGATTTTCCAAGTTATACATTTTTTAGCAAGCACGACATTTGAAATAGATAGGAGAGAGTAAGAGACGAGGAGCCATTGTAGACCTTCATAATTGCGCCCCCCCCTTTGTTTTACATTCGATTTTCGATAGTCATATTAGAGTTCGATTAAGTTTAAATTTGTGTCAGAAAATTCTACATTAGAGGATAAAATGCTCCCTAACAAAGGCAATTTCATACATGAAGGGACTCAAACCCGAGACTTCTAATTAAAGATGAATGAGTACTTACTACTTCATCACCATCGTTGTTCACAGTTGTTAGTTCATTATTGTTTTCAAACAAATGTGGGATGATGGGTCATATTGTCCATTAGACTATAGTAACATTTTTGAAAAAATAAAAAGAAAGAAGCTACAAATCAATTGCTATAAATTTGCAACTCTCTTAGTAGAATTCCTCATTGGTCTAATTGTACCATTTGCTCTCTTTCTTTCTTTCTTTCTATAGCATAATGACATTCAAATTTCCTTTGTCTATGCTCCTCTTATTTCTTCTACTCAATATTTTTGTATGCTCAGGTGAAGTACTATACCTTCCGGTCACTAAAGATGCATCAACTCTACAATACATAACACAAGTAAGTCAAAGAACTCCTTTAATTCCTATAAAACTTTTAGTCCATCTTGGCGGCAGAAGTTTATGGGTGGATTGTGACAAAGGTTTCAAAAGTTCAACATACAAACCTGGTGTATGTAATTCCACACAATGCACTTATTCCAATCCTAATTACTGTGGTGACTGCATATTGAAACCAAAATTGCAGCCTGGATGTAACAACAATAGTTGTTACATTTGGGGTGAAAATCCCTTGATTGATTGGTTTGACGATAGCGCAGAAATTGCTGATGATGTATTGGTTATTGGTTCAACTCCTGGTGTTCGTGTAACTTGGCCGCGGTTTATTTTTGCTTGCTTTGTTAGTCGCAATATGGTGAGACTTCTCGCCAATGGAGTCACAGGTATTAAATTATACTACAATGTGAACAAACTACTAAAAATGTACTAGTGTTATTTGATTCTTATGTATTGACAATTGGCTATGCTAGAAAAAGGTGAAATGATTTGAAAGACCTTTGTACTTGATTTTATTTGTCAGTTTAATTTCTATTTATTAGTTTGCCGACTGAATCATTAAACTTATTAGTAATAAATTACAACATTTGAACTTATGTGACATTAGTGCTGTTGAGTTGAAAAAAATGCACGATTGCACATATTTTGAAGACAAATAAATATAATATTTTATATTAAAAATATTAAAATTTTAAAAAAATCAATTTTAAAAGTTAAAAAACTTATCTTCTTCCTCAATCATTCCTCCGCTCCCAACCCAACCCCCAACTTTCTTCATCACGAATCCTCTTTTCTCCGCCCCCACCCCACCCCGCACCCAACTTTCTTCTTCACTAGGCCCCCCCTACTTGTCTTAAATTTTTAATTTTCTAAACTCTAAAAATATTGAGATTCTTGCTTGTGTTTGTTGGGTTAAAAGAGGAAAAATAGCCATGTGGGTATGAATTAACATGAAGGGTGATGACGGGTATTTAAAAATAAAAAATTAATTGAAAATTTTGAGGAAGTTTGAAGAACAACAAATGAACTATAAATTTGTGAAATTAATTTAAATTTGTGGGGTTTGTTGATTTTATGTTTGTGAACTTGTAGTAAAAAATTAATATGTCTAATGAATTTTTTTTTTACTTATTTGGTATGAACTTGATGCCCAATTTGTGAGTAAATGTGAAGAACATAACCATTCAAAAAGTGGCCTATTTGATAGTATTATTTTGTTTAATATTCAACTTATTACATGTTCTTAAAAAATAAAGTGAAATTTCATGTGTAATCAGTTATATTATTTGAACACTAATAAAATAAGAAGAGAATTACAATATTATGTTATGATAGATTTAAGAACTCAGTTAGAAAAGTGAGGAATAAGAGAATTCAAAACAAATAAAGTCAAATATAAGGTTCTCATAAATCATTTTGCCCAAATAGTATTTACTTCATTTTTTTTAAAAATATTTTAGTTTAACTTGTCATAAAGTTTAAAAACTAAAAAAAAACTTTTCAATTTTATAATTTTAGATATCATATAAAAAAACTAAAATTAAAATATTATATATATATAAAAAAGAAATGAATCATTTTTTTTAAAAACGAAATGAGTAAATGATTTCATTCCATTAAAGGATAAACCATCTTGAAGTGACAAATTTGAGAGAGACCCACATAATTCCTTTGTCATGCAAAAAGAAATCACACAGTTTTATATAATAACCAAATTAAAAAAATGTCATGTTTTTTTATCCTCCTCACACGTCTTTAGGTGGGTCACGGGGGTTAATTTCAACTATAAACAAGTATAGTGATCAGTGGCCAAGAAGTCTCCTAGGAAGTTTTTTTAGCCAGTGTTATGACATGTATATTTAAATCTTTAAATTTCAAAAATCTTATATAATCATACAAATATTATGAAATGTTTTAAGAAAAAGCATTAAATATCTTTATTTAAGAAAGAAAGAAAGACTTATGAAATTTATGATCTAAAATGAGTGATAAATATTTATGTTAAATTATTGCTCAATATAGAAATGTGTCATTCTCTTAGAGACAGATAAAAAAAAACTAGTCGTATAAATTGAGACAGATAGGAGAGTGATAGACCATTTTTGTGGAGATATTTTTTGATTTTCAGGTGACAACGAGATCCAGACATAACCTCTTCTTTAAAAGGACACTTTTTAATTATTCAACTTGTATTCTATCTTACCAGGAATTGCAGGTTTTGGACGTGAAAGTCCAATTTCCATTCCCAATCAACTTGCTTTAGACCCTAGATTCACCAAGAAATTTGGTATATGTTTGAGCTCATCTACAACATCTCGTGGAGTTATCTTCATCGGTTCTGGTCCATATTATGTTTACAATCCTAAGAAGATCGATATCTCCAATGATATTCTCTACACCAAATTAATCGCAAATAAAAATGCATTTTTGGTAACTCAAGAGTACTATATCCAAGTTTCATCCATTAAAATAGCGGGACAAGATATTCCACTAAATAAAACATTGCTATCTATTAATAAGAAAGATATAGATATTTGACCTTCCTGGAAGAGAACCTATTGATATTTGACCTTCCTGGAAAGAAGATTGGTTTCAGTTCCTCACTCAAACTTCAACAAACATCATGCTCTCAGTACGACAATATCTAAGCCCCCTTCTATTCTATTCTATGTAATTTTCTATTTCAATAATAAACTAGATGGTCGGTGCCCGTGCATTGCATAGGCGTATGACTAGTATCGATTTATGTTCTTATCCCCTCTATTCTACATTAGATGGTCTACATACCATTGATAAACCGATTTACGAGATCCACCATTTTGCTGACTCACATAGTTGATGTTATAGTCATGTTGTCCATGGATTCTCTAACCGGCTATTCAGATTACCATCATAACTACATTATTGAGATAGAATAATCAACTAATTTGTTCCACATCATACTTCCCGTAATCCAACATTCTATCTCTAATTTTTCTATAATCTCAAGTTCCATTAGCAATTATCCATTTACCTATAGGTAGGTAGCTAAGCAACATAGAAATAAGCATAATATTGTTGAAAAGTGATTCAAAACAAAGTAGGAACACGTAAATTAGGACATTGATAGTTTGGTTGAACTAGTCTTCTGCATTCTGTTAGGTAGTTTCCTAGTGTTGCTGAAATAGTGTTTTAGTAGGTTATAGGACCTATATTTTAAGATTAGTTGTTTATCTCTTAGCCTATATATCATGTGGGCATATTTTGTTATTTGAGTACTTCCAATTAATCAGAAATTAAACGAAGTCGCAGTCTTCCTTCTCTATTTATTATTTCCAGTTTTCTCTATACTTTTTCTCCAACAAATATTAAGAGGAGAAAACTTTGACGGTAAAAGTTCGCAATAACAACCAATATATCAAATTATACAACGTTCATAGTATGATCATAACCCCATAAAAAGGAATTCTAGTTATTTAATAGTATCTGATTACAACGCTATAATTCAAATAAGAACAAGAAATGAAGTAAGTAAAAAGGTAAGAAAGTAAATCCTAGATAATTTACCCATTGTTATTGTTCTGTGCCTCCACAATATTCATCTCCCTCTAAAGATGATTAAACTACCATAAAAACAATTTTTAGCGGCAATAAATAGACATATTAATAAAGAGTACTAACATCTCCATCGATATTAGTTAAGTGTTATTAGATCCAATGTCGCTAAAAGCTTTAGGGACATATACAAAGAGTGTTAATTGCCGCTAAAAATACATATTTAGCGGCAATTGATTTATTGCCGTTAATTAATTACCACTAAAAATATTTTTTATATAGTGAATGAGCATTTATAATATTTAAAAACAAGGGTCCTCTAAATCGATCAATTCATTTGTACTTTAAACCATGTTACAAATTTAATAAAAAAAATTATTTATTGAAAAAACAAGATCTGCACACATTTTGTTACAGCACACAGACACAAAATAGTCTTTTTATCTATTTTCTCAAATAGCGGTACCAACAGCTAATTTCAGACCCCCAGTACATCAATACTGGTGGTGGTTAACTGGATTTACCTTTGAGCAGAAAGACTAAAATGCCCCTCCCACCATTTTTGTTAAAAAGGATATTTTGAAAAAGTTAAAATTTGGTACATAGTTAACTCTACTACTTTCAATAACTATTAAGTACTATGAGTTTTGAACCCGTAATAACATGCGATGAAAATATAAATATTCAACGACCACCATTGAACGAGGCTATTTCTTCCTTAATCAGAGCGCTTTGATTCGAGTCTGAATATAAAAAATCTTTAATAAGGAGCAGCCCTCAGCCCCCACCCCTGAACGGGCCCTATAAGGTGCAAATTTGAAATAGTCAGGCTTAATACCAAATACGAAGTGAAAAATGAAAAAAATAAAATAAATATTCAACGAATTAATTAAATTCACGTTTGTTTGAAAATTGAGATAAGATGCCAACCTCAAGAATCTCAAATACGCGTAAAAATCTGTCCATGTGAATGAGATAACTCCATGCTGACTAGATTTTATTCAAAGTCAAAGTTTTGACTTGTGATCATATACTCTATTCTATCCATTTAATACTTTCTTTTGCACACAGAAAACATTAATTAAAAGGTAATTTAATTAAATTATTTTAATTTAATTTTGTATTTTGATCTATTACTACCTTTTTTAATCATAATAATTTCTCTTTATATTTATTGAGTAATTATCAAATTAAAATTTTTGTTATTAATTTTATTTTATTTTCCTAGATCGGATTGTTTTTTATAAACACGACATCTAAAATGGACCAGAAAGAGTAAGAAATAAGGAACCATTATACAGCTTCACTAAATGTCAACGGAAATAAACAAAACAATCCATATAGACTATAGTTATCTAATACTTCTCTTACTATAAATTTGCAACTCCATACTTGGAATTTCTCATTGGTCTCTAATTATACCATTTGCTTCTTTTTCTTTCTTTTTCTAGCATGGTGACATTTAAACTTCCTTTATCTATGCTTCTTTTATTTCTTCTACTCAATATTTTTCTATGCTCAAGTGAAGTACTATACATTCCGGTCACTAAAGATGCATCAACCCTAGAATACATTATAGAAGTAGGACAAAGAACTCCTTTAATCCCCATAAAACTCTTAATCAATCTTGGTGGTAGAAGCTTATGGGTGGATTGTGACAAAGGTTACAAAAGTTCAACTTACAAACCAGCTGTATGTAATTCCACTCAATGCACTTTTGCCAAGTCACATGCCTGTGGAGATTGCATATTCAAACCTCAAGTGCAGCCTGGATGTAGCAACAATACTTGTTACATTTGGGGTGAAAATCCATTGATCAATTCGTTTCACGATCGCGCTGAAATTGCTGAGGATGTATTGGCTATTGGTTCTACTCCTGGTGTTCGTGTAACTTGGCCGCGGTTTATTTTCTCTTGCCTTCTTGATCAAGATATGATGAGACAATTCGCGAATGGAGTCACAGGTATTGAATCATATTGTGTGAACGCCTTATTTTAAAATTTAAAATTATCACATATACTTTTTGGTTATTTGTTAAATTAAATTTATATATGTATGTACTTTTATTTAGTTAAATTACACATTATTGAATGAACTTTGAAGTACAAAAAGGAGGCTGTAGGAGCTATCAACATAGATGATAGGATTTTAAATAAAGCTCACAAAAAATTTAAGGGATAGACCCAATAGACGATAGATAGAAGTCACAATGGGACCCACCTAATTCCTTTTGACTTTAAAATATATCTCAGTGTGCTACATAGTGAACAAATTAAAGAAAATGTCACATGCAAAGTTTTGTCATTTTAATAGAGTATTTATTTTTTCTTCTCCTCACACGTCCTTAGGTAGGTAAGGGGTTTAATTGCACCATAAACAAGTGTAGAGGGTAAGAAGTCAACCATACAATTTTTAACCCAATTTGAGAAAGTACATTTTTTAATTATTGAATTGTATTATTTCTTAATAGGAGTTGCAGGTTTTGGACGTGAAAGTCCAGTTTCCATTCCCAATCAACTTGCTTTAGACTCTAGATTCACCAAGAAATTTGGTATATGTTTGAGTTCATCTACACAATCTCGTGGGGTTATATTCATCGGTTCTGGTCCATATTATGTTTACAATCCTAAGAAGATCGATATCTCCAACGATATTCTCTACACCAAATTAATCGCAAATACAAGGGGCGGATTTGTTACATCTGAAGAGTACTATATCCAAGTTTCATCCATTCGAATCGCGGGGCAAGACGTTCCGCTAAATAAAACATTGTTATCTATTAATAAGAAAAATGGAGTTGCTGGGACTAGAATAAGCACAGCGACACCTTACACAATTTTACACACTACCATTTATGATGCTTTTAAAACTGCTTTCATCAAGGCGCTTCCGAAGAATGTGACAATTGTAGAGCCTCCTATGAAACAATTTGGACTTTGCTTTAGTTCGAAAAACATTAAAAGCACCAACGTTGGACCAGATGTTCCTGTGATAGATTTTGTGTTGCATAAGCCTAGTGCATTTTGGAGGATTTATGGGACAAATTCAGTGGTACAAGTTAATAAGGATGTTATGTGTTTAGCATTTGTGAGACAAGACCAAACATGGGAACCATCGATTGTGATTGGAGGACGTCAAATGGAAGAGAACCTATTGGTATTTGACCTTGTAAGAAGGAATATAGGTTTCAGCTCATCACTCAAGCTTCAACAAGCATCATGCTCTAAGTACGATAATACCATTCTAGGCTAATATAAGTACCTTTCTAGTCAATTAATTATGTAATTTTCTGTTTCAATAATAAACTATATGGTCAGTGTCCCGTGCATTGCACAGTTATACACTTGTATCATGAAAACTAAGAAAAGTCTATTGTATCAAGAAGTTCTGTAAAAGCAGAGTACAAAAGCTTAACAACAAATTGTCATTGAAATAATTTGGTTAGCTGTCCTTCTTAAACAAGTGGATTTTGAAATAAATTCTATCTATTGACATCTAAAGTGATAACAAGGTTGCTATATGCAAATTACACTCAATTAACAAAACACATTGAAATCGATTGTCTCATTAGACCATATCTTTGAAGTTAATTTTCAAATTTGTAAAGAATTTATAGTCAAAATCAAATGTCTTAGCTCAAAATTCACATAAACTGAGATGAAAAATAAAGTTAATTAATAACCGCAAGCTGTTGTGCAGCAAATTACTTTCCTTAATTTAGTATTGGTACCAAATTAAATAACTGAATTGCAAGCATCGTCACGAATTAAATATTTCACATGCGTACAATTACATAGTATTTCCTTCGTTTAAAAAAGAGTGACCTGATTTGACTTGGCACGGAGTTTTAGAAAATAAAGAAGACTTTTGAATCTTGTGGTCTTAAATTAAAGTTATGTCAAATGTACTAAATTGCCCTTCAATCTTGTGGGTTTAAACATGCCACGTGGAAAGCTGAAATTAAAATGTTACCAAAAAATGAAAGAGGTCGTTCTTTTTTAAACAGACTAAAAAGGAAATGAGGTCATTCTTTTTTAAACGGAGAGAGTAATTTATTTTTGTTAGTGCTTTGCCTTTCTCAACCACTGCCCGATAGGATAACAATGGAATAATACACAAGTCTAAACTTTCCCTTTCAATTTGAACCAAGAGAAGACAAACTAAATCAAGCAATACGAATAATGGACATAAAGTTTATCAACCAAACAAAAATAAAAGACAAGAATAAACCAATCACCCAAGACACAAAGATTTACATGAAAACCCTTCGATGTGAAGAGTTAAAGACCACAGGATCAAAGTTCCACTATGATCACCAAGAGTTACAATATTTTTCTCCAAAATTGGCCACAAAACAAGTGTCACACAACGAGCAACAACGGAACAAGATTGCACCAAAACTAGAGAATTAAAAGAGAAAATTCACCCAAAAATGAACTATTGTTCACGCCCCAAAATCAGAAACTGCAGACAACCAAATCCGATCTCCACCATTGAAATTCAAGAACCAAATGTTGAGAACTCTCAGTTTAAATTTGAGCACGATCCAACGATTAACGAACCAAATGTTGAGAACTCTCTGTGTGTTTAAAACGACTCTCTCTTGACTTTTTTCTCTTTTGTGTCTGAAAATAAGACCTAAACAAGTCTTATATATGCAACATAATATTGGGCTTATGAGCTAAAGTGGACTGATCCAAATAAGACTTCTATTTATTCACATAGCAAGGGAAAAAGATCTCAAACGCATCAATAAGGGATACAAACAAGTCAATGCAACACTAATGGGTGAAAATCATTTATACCCTTTAACTTTGCTTTTAAAATCAAACTCCCCTTCAACTATGACCAATAGTCACTCTCCTTCTGGACAAGAGTTAATTCCAAAGCTCCACAAAAAGAACATATTATTTCAACTAACAAGACTCTCTTTTTACTAACATTTATGCACTCTCTATTTTCTAGTGCTCTCCACAAAAAAAGAACATCACTATTTATAGGGGAGGAATTCTTCCTTGCAATGAATGTGAAGATAATTAGGATAGTAAACTAGGTAGATAAATGATCTAAAGGTTACATAAATTACAAGATATAATGGAGGAATAAAGAGTGAATTAAAATGAGGAGGCAACAAATGCCATCAATGGACAATTGCTGCACTATTCAATGAACAAAAGGAATTCTGCTCTTGTAACACCTCGCAACTCTACTCGCTGAATCCAAATTGTTCGTCGTAAGTAAATAAGCTAGGACCAGGTGATGTCGTAATTGTTCTTATGTGTTAAGGTTCTTTTCTATGTGTGAGGAGTGTATTGGAAGTGGGTTAGGGTCATAAGAAACCTTTAGTACTTATAAGTTGAGTTTAAAGACTTCCTACCTGCTAAGTTTTTCGCATTAGTTCATGCAAGGGTCAACTTCAAATGACCATATCTCTTAGTATATAAGTTATTAGGTGTACCTTGACCTATCTAGTTAAAGCCTTTTGAGTTTTCTTTTCAACACCACCAAATTTGCATCAAACGGAGTTTGGAGTAAAACGTTCTTGACAGTTTTACCAAAGACTACCACAATAGAATTTTCAAAGTTCGATAACTACGAACCTTATTTACGGGTCGTAAATTAAAGTACGACCCGTACTATAAACTCATAAAACCAGCTTCAGAGATGGAATTTTTTGGTCTGATTCTTATGGATTCAATTACGGGTCGTAAAATCACCTACAGGCCATAAATTGAGCATGTAAAGTGAAGTCCTGCAACTTGTTTTTGGACCTTATTTTCATGGATATGATTACGGGTCATAATTTGGGTCTGTAGAATGAACTTCAGAAACTCAAAATTTTAGTTTAACTTCCACGGATAGGATCTATGACCCGTAGATCAAACCACGGATCGTAGATGGCCTTATGAAATGTTTCTGACAACTTTTTAATTGGAGTTATTTTGTTCTTTTTTCATTCTCCCTAAGTCTAAGCCGTGGCGTTTTAACTTTTATCAAGGGAATATATGTCATCAAGTACTTAGTTTTCTTTGTCTTCTACGCTCTCAACTCTCCAAACTCAGAAAAGCAAACCGCTAGAAAAGCAAAGCTAGAGTTTCAAGTTTTTCAAGTAAGTTCTTCTTTAGATTCTCAATCTCTCATGTATATAAGGCTTCAATGAGAGTATTCATTCACTTGCATGTCTAAAGTATATTAATTCTCAAGAATTTCACAAAATTGGTAGAAGTAAAACTAGTTTTATTATGAAATTATGATCTTTCTTCATTAGCATGATATGAATTTCAATCTAAATTCAAGTTATTTTAGATATGACTTTCGAGCTTGTTTCACATATGATTCAAATAGATTGATGGTTTTCATACCAATGATAATTATATGTATATATGTTATTTTCGGATGACTATTTAGCACCGAGAGGACACATGTTTAGAAAATTCAAGTCTCATAACTATGTGCCATCGTAGAATTATGTTTCACCGCTTTGACAGTTGATCATTTAGCCCTGATAGGTTCATATTAGTGCATCCACATAGATATGATGATATGGTTCTATACTCTGGAAAGGTATAGGGCGGGCCTCAACTGGGTTAGTTGTTGAACATCATGAGCTCACATGGTGTATGTCGTTTTAAGAAACTCTCCAATGCATCTTTTACGATGTGCTCTTACTTTATTTGATTCATTTTTAAGTATGTTATTTACATTTATGATTATGCAAAGCTACTAAAATAGACTCATCTCTATATATGCTTTTGAAAGAGGATTTTGAATGGTATTTAGAGAGGAACCCTATTGTTTTCTCCTCAAGTTCTCTTACTAATGTACATGAATTTGAAAACCTTGTTTCACTATCCTCGTTATGTTATTTTTACGATTATGTTAGTGCCCTTTCTTACTCAGTACATTCCATATACTAATGCATACTTTTCTCTGCGATGCATCCTTTTGTGATGTAGATTTCAGCGCCCATACTCAAACTCGTGGCTAGTGAGGTTGCAGCAGTTCCAGTCAACGATTGGTGAATCCTCCTCATACGGGGAATTCCTTGGATTAGTTGTTAGTCAGATTTTAGTAGTTTCTTTGTTTATTTGGGTTGATCAGGTAATTAAGGTCCATGTTTCGGTAAACTTATTTCCTTCAGTCTAAATGTCAGAGGCTTATTTTAGACAATAGTTATTCAATCATCATAGATTTATTGATTTCATTATATTAAGACTTATTAAGCATGTATTTCATTCTGCATTAATTTCATATGATATGCTTTGATATGTTATGTCAAGGATTAACTTGGCGCCACTCATAATTCTAAATAATGTGTCTCGGTGGGATGCAGACTCGAATTGTGACATGCACAATTCATTGAAAAAATTGTAGCATAAGAACCAACTCCAAAATGGAGTAAAGCAGCCAATAAAAATATTCCAATAGAAGCCAATGAATTGCCAATCAACAACAATTGAAAAGGCAGCAACTAATTAAAGTAAGGGAAGGCAGCACTTTAAACTCCAAAAAACAGCAAATTTATATTACTAAAGATTAATAATAAAATGCTAAAAGACCAACACATTGTTATAACACCTAACATATAACTCCGACTAATTTTCCATACTCCAAAAGTATTTTCTTTATGATATAACGCAATTTGGGAACATTTATTTTTTGAGATTTAAACTATGTACATTATGTTATAAAATCTTTTAAAATATAGTTTTTTATCATATTGATTTGATAAGAATTAAAACTATAATATTTTGATGTAATTGATTTGAGAAGAATTAAAACTATTAATATTTTAATGTAATTTTTGAATATTTATATTTTAAACTATTGAGTTAACTTGGTTGAATTTAATTTACAAAATTCGTTAGCAGCTCCCAAAAAAGAAAAAGAAAGTGCTACTTGAATTAGATGAAGAGAGTGTGACGTTGTGCAGAAAAAATACTTAAGTATCATCACAAATTAATTAAGACTACCTTATAATTTTCTCTGAAATTAGTTGTAACTTTTTAAAATGTTGTATTTGTGTAATTTCTCCAAACTTAAATAGTCAACTCAACTATAGCAAATTCTTCAATAAAATCACTTATGTTTATTTTTTATTAATTAAGTCACTCAAGTTAGATAACATTATGATCTACATTGTGACTACATGCAACAAATAAAGAAATAAATACATAAACTTCCTTTCAAAATTTGATTTTATAACACTTATTTTCTTTGTAGTTTTATTTGCCTTCCTTATTTCATTTTCTTGCAATAATTTTTAATCTTGTTATTATTAACATAAAAAATAATCTATAGATGCCTCTTAATGTAGAAGAACTACACATATAATATATACAATTCGAATTATGGTCTCTTGAAACTAACAGTCACATTTGGGGACAATCGACACAATTCGAATTGCAAATATAAGAAATATTACAATATTTATTTTTCACTTTAATTAATTGCCTCGATAAATTGATTTTAGAGGAACTAAAACTAAATCTAAAAATTGCAGCATGATCCTCCCCGACAAGTTAGGCAACTTTAAATTTTCCTTACTATCTTCGTATTCACCCAAACCAAACAAGAAAAAGTAAATGTTTCTCTTTTCTAGTTGTTATAAGAAAACAAACGCTTGAAGAACTTCAATAATGATACGAGGATAAAGAAGGCATGTTGTGGTGTTGTAGTAAGTACTCCTTCATATTTAATTAGAGGTTGCAAATTTGAATTCCTGCGTACGAAATTGCATTTGTTAGAAAATACTTTACCCTAAATGTGAAATTTTGGCATTAATTAAAATTTAATTAGACTCTAATATGAATATCAGACACACATATAAATTTAAATTTAATCAGACTTCGATGTGAATATCGAACACACGTATAAATCTATTTTGAGATGAGATGTGAACATAACGAATCTCAAACACGCGTATAATTCTGTTTCCTAGTCCACTTGGCATGTGCATGAGATATCTCCATATATATGCTGACTAGATTTAATTCAAAGTCAAAGTTGTGATCATATACTCTCATATTCATCTTACTGTCTTAGTAGAGTAGATAAACGCATCCTACTTTGGCATAATAGTGACAATTAGTGTCCTATGCGACATTATGTAGTATTATATATTTCATAAAATATGTATATTTACTTGATCAATTCTATATTAATTTAAATATCTACTTATACACATTCAAAATTAACGAATATAGTGTCAGATGCAACAAAATTTAAAGAAAAAACATATTTATGAATAATTCTTATTTTCTTTTTGTACATAGAAAACATTAACTAAAAGGTAAATTTTTTTATAAAAAATTAGAGTAAGAAATAAGGATGCATTATAGAGTTTCACTAATGTCAACAATAAACAAAGATATTCAAACATAGGTGTATTGTCCATAAAGACTATAGTAACGTTGAAAAAATAAAAAAGGGGAAACTACAAACCAAATATTACTACTATAAATTAGAATCCCTCATTGGTCTAATTATATCATTTACTTTCTTTCTTTGTCTATAGCATGATGACATTCAAACTTCCTTTATCTATACTTCTCATTTTTCTTCTACTCAATATATTTCAATGCTCAAGTGAAGTACTATACATTCCAGTCACTAAAGATGCATCAACTCTACAATACATTATAGAAGTAGGTCAAAAAACTCCTTTAATTCCCACAAAACTCTTACTCCATCTTGGTGGTAAAAGCTTATGGGTGGATTGTACCAATAGTACAACTCAAACAAGTTCAACTTACAAATCAGCTGTATGTAATTCCACAGAATGCTCTATGGCCAAGTCTTATGGCTGTGGAGATTGCAAATTTAGAAGTGAATTGCAGCCTGGATGCAACAACAATACTTGTTACATTTGGGGTGAAAATCCCATCAAGAAAATGTATCATGATGCTTCTGAAGTTGCTGAGGATGTATTGACCATTGGTTCTTCTCCTGGGGTTCTAATCACTGCGCCGCGCTTTATTTTCACTTGCCTTATTGATCCTTATATGCTCGAAAAACTCGCTGATGGAGTCACAGGTATCGAAATTCAAACTATTACTTTCTCCGGTCTTTATCTTATACTGTCGTCTTAGTCAGTTTTTTAAAAAATGTCTTTCTTTTTTTTGACAATTTTAATTTCTAATTCTAAATTTATGTATGGTATGTTTAAGAGGATAAGATTAAATGATATTTTGAAACATTTTTAATTTAAGACCACAAAATAAAAAGATTATTTTTAATATTCTTAAACTTGTGTATCAAGTCAAAATCAAACAAACAAAATTAAAACAGAAGGAACATAGTTTTTAATAATTGAATTAGTAAATACTTCTCTCTGTTTTTAATTAAGGTTGTGATAGAGTGATAAATACGCATTTATCATTAACCAAGAGGAGGTTTCAGGTTTGATAAAGAGTGTTTTAGGTGGAAACATCTTTCACAATTCTTGGACAGATGGTTCACTAATAGACCAAGCGGAGTGGGGTGATGGGGATTTCATTATAAACAAGTATAAGGCCGGGGGTGAAAGATATCAATGTGTAAATGATTTTTTCGTACAATTTACTATGTCTTCCTTTGAAATACTATATACTTTTGGAATTTTAATTTGCTTGACACTATTTTCTTATTAGTTCATTCCAAATAATGATATATTTTGTTTTATGTATACAACTAATTTATTTCAAATTTGTCATTTTAACTTTAATATTATGACATATTTAACACTTTTTCAAAAGTCTTATAACTCCAATGTTATGGACAGCTTCTGATTTCAATTATGTTTTGCTTCAACAGGAACAGCAGGTTTTGGACAAACAACTCCAATTACTATTCCCAATCAACTTGGTTCAGACCCTAGATTTAGCAGGAAGTTTGGTATGTGTTTGAGCTCATCTACAACATCTCGTGGCGTTATTTTCATCGGTCCTACCCCATATTATGTTTACAATCCTAAGAAGATCGACATCTCCAACTCCAAGGATCTTGCCTACACCAAACTACTTGTAAATAAGAGAGGATTTTTACTAACTGACGAGTATTATTTCCAAATGTCATCCATTCGAGTCGCGGGGCAAGACGTGCCACTAAATAAAACATTGCTAATTATAAATAAGAAACAACATGGAACTGATGGGACTAGCATCAGCACAGCTATACCTTACACAATTTTGCACACTACCTTTTACGATTCTGTTAAAACTGCTTTCATCAATGCGCTTCCTAAGAATGTGACAATTGTAGAGCCTCCTCCTATGAGTCCATTTGCAACTTGCTTTAGTTCTGAAAACATTAAAAACACCAACGTTGGACCAGATGTTCCTCCTATAGATATCGTCTTCTACAAGCCGAGTGT